>CAKNXH010001170.1:23077-74009 GCA_932178445.1 Andricus quercusramuli | reverse complement strand
ATAGTTAAATGTTTGTCATAAGGACAACCGCAGGATTTCGCCGGGAGCGGGTGCTAATCTGAAAAATCGCACCCGCTCCCAGCGAAATCGCGGTAAAATTTCAGCTGTTACCACGTCTCACGACCGTGAGATGGGTGGCTACAGTCTGCGCGAATTCAATACGATGATCCGGCGAAAGTCTCGTGCACCCTGAGGACACGGAGCGACCCAAGGACGACCGCCTTCTGCATTCTCCCTGCAAGTGCCTCAGCATTTTGTTGACACGCAGGGATGCTTTTCAGGCTATTAACAAGTGAAACCTTGGCACCTCCAAGAGCGCCAATGATCAGGACGATTAGCTTCACAGAAGATTCCGGGTATAACCGTAATATATATATATATATATATATATATATATCCGTGTATGCATGTGTTTGGGTGTATATGTATGGATATGTATGTATGTTTGTGTGGGTGTAGACATTAATGTTTCGTCGTCGTTCAAGCATTGACTCCTAATTCACTTCAAAAGATTTGTTCAGTCATTGTATCTGTTGCCTAGCGCGAACAGTAACAATGTACATGCACAGTCGTGAGCTAACTTCGCTGGTCCTCGCCATCTCATGGATCAGCTCTACGATAGCAGAGAGTACCTACGAGCATCTTCAGTTCCAGGCAAGCACGGGAATATACGGCGAACATCAAGGGGAGGTGCGGATGAGGGCTACTAACTGGCGAATTAACACTTTCCTGCATGTCAGGAAGATCTACAGTTTCTTGCACCACTACCAAACTAAGGTCAAGACATTACACAAATATTGTCGACCTACGCTGGAAGAGGAATGCAACCGTAACATTAAAAATTACAATCTCCAGCCTAAATTAGACGCAGCCGTTCGGTTGAAGGACATCATTTAACAGGAGTTTGAAGAGCCAACTCGGCACTTAACTAGGAAATTACCCCTTAACCTACCCTCTGCTATGAGGTCAAGAAGAGCGACACCGATGTTGGGATTCCTCCGTGGATTTGTTGGTCCAGTGGCCGGGCTGCTCATATATGATGATGGCCAGATTATGGACTCTAAGATCAACGATCTCAACCAGGCCCAAGCTAACCTATCACATTTAGTGGGGCAACGATAGCTCAGGTGAACCAAATAGCTACATCTGCTCATCGAATCACTTACGATCAAGCGCTAACTCAAAATCTCCATTCCATCGAACAAGGAATAGACGGTTATCTGCATTCGGCCCACCAACTGTTGGACGCGATACACAAAGCACGGGAAGGAAAACTGCATCCGTCACTTCTCACTTCACAACAACTGGAGCCCATATTTCGGGACATCCAGGACCATGCTCCCAAGGTATCCTTCCCAGTGTCAGGCCCGCATATCAGTGTATATGAGTTGGCACAACTGGCCACTATCACCATCTTCTCCGAAAATGGTACTCTTCAAATTATAATGGACATTCCATTGATAGATAAGACGGAATACACTCTCTACGAATTACATGGTCTACCCGTTCATCAGCCTATTTTGGGGAACGGCACCGGCCCAGCGTATGTTCGATCGCCATTCACGCATATAGCCCTAGAGGAACACAAACACACCTATATGCTACTAACCAGAGAAGATCGTCAAAATTGCAAGAACAATGTTGACTATGTCCTCTGTAGTGGCCTCCTTCCTATCTAGTAAGAGGCAACTCAACCGTCGTGTGAACTGCAGCTGCTACTCAACCCAACTATTTCATCATTCAAGCTGTGCAATATCCAAATTTGCTATAACCACCTGCCCTTTTGGCAGGTTATACCATCACTCAACGGTTGGATTTATTCTGCCATGAGTCAATTCGACGCAGAGATACGTTGCTTCAAAGTAACCAGCGTAAGAATGAGGTTACATAGTGTAGGATTGGTCCGACTTTCACCCGGATGTACTTTAAGGACAGCATTAGTAACATTGCCCGGATTGGAACCCCTCGCTGGGACTACCATCAACATCTACGAATCCGCTGTTAATTTGAACTTGACCAAAATATCAAATACATTACTCCAACTCAAAACTATAGGACCCAACACTCACTCTGCCATAGGAACATCGTTGGTGAATCAAAATGACCCCATATACCAGGAGGGCGAGAAGACATTAGATCAATTAGAGCAAAATTTATATGATTTTAGCTCACAACGGCAAACGCAGGCAACCCAGTCAACCTTAATACATTGCTCCTATGCGGGTATAGGATTGCTGGATTCACTGTTCCTGTTGTATCTTGGTCATTCTAAACTGCTGACTATGGGAGTTATATGCTGGACTTGTATACAGCGGAAACGAACATCAAACGACACACCGGGATCAACAAGACATGTGGTGTCATCACCCCAAATCTCTCGGTGAATGAACCAATGGAATCTCTATCACCCTTGAGAGAGAGACGGGAGAATGCTTCTTCGAACAGTAAGCCTGTTTCTGCGCCACGAGTTCAATTACCAGTGCAGGCTCTTCAACTAGCATAAGTTAGTACCCAGGATCCCACCACACCGTGATTTCGTTATACCTCTGTATTGCAAAAAGCCTCTGGAGGAAACCAACAAATCATATACGCCAGTGGAGTGTTATGTGCTGTGAAAAAGGGAACGAATTCCCACTCAAAATATGTCAGTGGTTAGTGGAATGAGAACGGGTTATGGTGAATGGTTATTTTCTCTATTTTAAAGAAGGAAAGAACGATGAACTATATTATGGGACACTAAGGAGTAAATTTTCTTGTAGACAATGAATAGGTTATGTTGAGCTAGGAGTTTCAAGGAACAAGAAAAAAAACTGGCCGGGGGAAACAATGTGCTTATGTGATGCATTGACGAATGTTCATATTAGGCTAAGTCGAATAGTAAGCTGACGACGAGACGATCTTCCTGGACACTGATAACAATCGGGGACGATAGTTTACATTCCAGGGCGGGTTTGTTGCGGTAGACATCGCTGATAATGGGTTTGACTTATCAACAGAACGAGATCAGCGGTGCATATGCGCAATATGAATAATCCATCTTGTGTCCAGGCAGATTGTCCCTCCGTTTTAGCTAATTGCATGCACCTATACCATCTAGCAACCACTGGACCGTGTACCGAGTAAGTGAGAATTAGAGAGAAAAGTCGAAGACATAGTAAAGCGTACGGGAACACCGACTATCATCGACACCGTCCACACGCGGAGAAAAGGAACACGTCGAACGTGAACCTCCTTCTATTTCATATTCTCCGGATACTCGTAGCGATCCGTGCCGCCACTAAAAGTTAAATAACAAAGTCAATTGTTGTTAAAAACCAAGAAGTTATATAGATAATTTTCTTAATTTTCTACGAACTATCCCACTCACGAAATTAAAAACTAAACAAGCTGAAAATTATTAATAATTTAAAATAACAATCTTTAGGCTTTAACGATAGAATAAAATCGATATAGAATATTTTGACCAATTGATCGAATCCAGATTGCATTCAGAATAGGAAGCCAGATGGTTCTGAGTGATGAATAAAGCAAATTGTAACCGAACAATAATGGCAAAAACTGTATTCATTCATTGATTGGAAATAATCAATAACTGAATTGAACATTAATTGATCACGAAGCCAATAGATTGAGTGATAGTAGATTGCATCAAAAAGATTTAAATTTTCATTAGCAATGGTGAAATAAGAATCGAAATCATTACTTTAATAATATGGGTTTCATTCTTCTGGAAAATCATTATAAACAGAATTTGCAACAATAAAAAGTTAAATCTGAAGAGACCTATACTCTTTGTTAGGTATAGGATTTTGATTCCAAATATTACATGAATAATTTAAGTAAGCTGCATGCATAGCAACAGTGCACGTGTGCTTTCCAAAATCTTACAATTAGTTGCAACAATTTTCAAAAATCAGCAATTAGTGGTCACGCGGAGTGCATCCGGCCGGGATGGAGGTCCCACGCTCGAGGTTGCGGACTCAGGTAAAAACCCTACAAAAATCATACATACTTGATGGACGAGGCGAATCTCGTCCCGGTATCCTTAGCATTCAACGCCGACTTCTCACCTACGTCGGAAGTCAGGTACGCGATCGGAACCCCCTGGCTTCCATTCTCCGTGTCGTCTTTTACCCGCGCGTCACTTCGCGGTTGCCGTCCAAAACTAAATTTCAAAGCACGGAATACACCGGGTTTTTACCGAGTCGACAATAGAGTGAAAATCAAAATTGCTTTGTGCACCCGGAGCTTAGTGAATTCTCAAATAAGAGAATGCAAAAAGGACTAGAAAGTCAGAAGACTTGGTGTGTGTTGGTCTCTCCTACTGAGACCACAATGGCAGCGGGAAACCAATAACGATACCCCGACACTAAAAATTTACATCGGAATTAATCCAAATTATGGGGATTATGGGAAAGTATAATTATTCTCAACTGTTAATAAACCTACGTAAATGAAGTGAAACCTACAATAGTCATCATCCTCGATACACCGTCCCTATTCCACCACTAACGTGTAAAAATTGAGGAACTTCTCGATGGAAGTTCACGGATCCACTGAAAATATAAAATAAACAAGCTAACTCGGTTAGCTTGGTCTGTCGTACCTCCGACTTACCAGCTGGGTCTTGTGGCACTCTACCAAAATCACCCCCAAATTCAACGCAAGATTAAATGATTTATAGTAAAAGCTTGTTTGTAACATTATAATATTTTCTTGAATCATGGAAAATTTATGAAAATACATTGAGTGTTTTTAACATCCATTAAAATCATTGAAATCTTCGGAAATCTCATAAAATTCATTAAAATATTCTAAAATATATTGAAACCTCGCAAGTTCTGTAAAATAGTTTCATATATTTCGAAGTTGTAAAAAAATTCTTTAAACTCCCACAAAAATTTGTCTATTTCTCTTAAAGTCATACAACGCCTCAAAATTCCTTAAAAAATTAACAATATCTTGGAAGTGCATTAAAGTCATTAAAAATCCTTCATAATATTTTTAATCATTTCAAATCTTATTAGGTTACCGAAATGAATTGAAAAATCCTTCGAATCTTTTGATATATCCTAAAACCTGGTATAGGTCCTATTAAATCGATCTATATTTTCAAAATTTTAGGAAACTCTTCCATACAATACTCCATGCGATTTTTTTCAAATCTCTTAAAAATTCTTTAGAATCTTTTTAAATACTCTACAATATTCCAAATCCTCTGAAACAAATTGATTATTCCTTAGAATCTTTTGAAATACTCTGAAAGTTTACAAATTTTTTAAAACCTTTAGAAATCGATTGAAACATTTTAAAACTCTCTAACATGCTTTAGATCTTTTAAAATACCATAAAATAATTCAAATCCTGTGATTAACCTTAAATTACAGGAATCAATTGAAAACTCCTCGGAATCTTTTAGAATAATCTAAAAGTGATCAAGTCTTCAAAGCTTTCTTAAAATTTCCTGAAACTTTTTAAATCTCCTTAAAATTAAATGAAAATTTGAAAAATATTTGAAATCCTCTGTAATAAATTCAAACTTCCTTGGATTCTTGAAATTTTTTGTAATCTCTTTAAAATTAAATGGAAATTCGAAAAATAGCCTGAAATATTTCAAATCCTTTGAAATTCCTTCAAATTATTCGAATAAAAAAATTCCTTGGAGTCATTATAAATTCCCAAAAATATTTCAAGACCTTTTTAAACTTTGAAAATCACTTTAAACTATTTAGAGCTTTCAAAAATGCCTTGGAATATTTTAAATTACTCTAGAACATTGCAAAACCTGTGAAAACAATGAAAGTACTAAAATCAAATGAAAAATCCTTGGAATCTTCAAGGAATCTCTAAAAGTTTCAAAATTCTTCACATTTTTTTGAAATTTCTTTATATTGTTGAAATCTCTTGGAAATACCTTGGATTCTTTTGAAATACACCAAAATATTCCTAATCTTGAAAAATTCCTTCAAGAATCCCTTTGAATCAATTAAATTACTAAAATCAGTTGAAAATTCTTTGAAATCTGGTGAAATATCCTAAAATAATTCAAACCCTTAAAAATCTTTTGGAATTCATTGCAGTTATTGACATCTTTTTCAAATGCTTTGGATTCTTTTCAAATGCCCCAAAATATTCCCAGTCTTTAAAATTCCTTCAAATTATTGAAACAAATAACAAATTCCTTGGAATCTACTGAAATTCTTTCAAGTAATTCTCTACAATATATCAATTTGAAACTTTTAGAATCAATTTAAATTTTTGTAATCCTCTCAAATCCTATTAAATTAGTGAAATCAATTAAAAATTCCTTTAAATCTTTTATAATACCTCAAAATATTTCAAATTCTTTGAAATCTCTTGAAATTCCTTGCAATTGTTTCAAGATCTGGAAACCTTCAAATTATCAAAATCAATTCCTTACAGTATCGGTGTTCTTTTTAATAGGAGGTCCCCTTAAGAGCGTAAAAGTGCTTAATTTGAGCATCTTTTTAAATAAGAAAATTTTTGATCTGTAGGCATACACAGATCTCTGACATACTTCTATTGAAACCGAAAAAAAAAATTATTCGAATGTGTCACTATAAGGAAATGGAGATTTCAATCCTAGAGGGAAAGTAGAAACGAAACGTACACGAGTTTCACAAATGATATTTAATATCATAACTATGATTAAATTATAATAGAAATCACAGTTACAGAGCGTAAAAATGATTAATTTGAAAATTTCTTTTTTGCGTGAAAAGTTTAAAAACAGACTACCATCACAATTGAGGTCATGGTTCATTACACGCCTTAGAATATATTTCACGTATTTCTCCTTTACCGTGCAACGGTTGGCAACACTGAGCCGCGCATCGTACTAAATATAAAAAAACACGTGTCGTATCATCGAACTCGAACTACGATACGATTCGATTACTATTTCCCAAAGTGATCCCGAAAAGACCACCTTGACATGCGCATGCTTCGACTGAATGGCGCTTATTGGTTATATTCCGCGTCCTCATTGGGAATTAAAATACAAGCGCGCACTACAGCAAATCAACTATACTACAATCCAAACATGCGCACATAAAGGCGACTCAATTAGCATCACTAATTTCAAATGCAGTACCATACACAGACACACACTACTGTTGAATATGAGCGGGCTGCAGCAAGCAAATGTTACCACCGTTTCTCTCGAAAATCGTCAGCATCGAAAACGACAATATCGTTTAGAGATTTTATATTACGGAACCTGAAAAACTTGAATATATGTATACAAAATTATAGGGTATAAATAAAAGAAGCTTTTTATATTCAAAAGTATGTAATTTTATTTATTTATGAAAAATTACATTTTTTTAAATTTACATACCAACTCAAAACTAGAAAAGTTGAAAAAATACTTATTTCGTATACCTGATTTTTAATTATCTCGAGATAACCAATTTTTCAATATAAAGTAAGAAGTTCTTTAGACACTGGCATAGGTAACTTTAAACACTGGTGTTGTTATCTCCGTGAAATAAATGTAGATTTAACTTGAACAAATCTTTTAAGGATTAAAGTTTTGTTTTTAGGGTTTCATAGCCCCCTCTCCCGGGGGAAGGGGCATTAGAGCATAAACGCCAAAAAAAATTTTTTATAATTTCTCTTCCCCCAAATTTTTATCAACAAATTTTTTTTCACAAAATTTTGTTTCAAAAATTTTTTTCACCGTTTGTTTTCAAAAATTTTTTTCTCACAAAATTTTTTTTTAACAATTTTTGTTCAGTAAATTTTTTTTCAACTATTTTTTTACACAATATTTTTTTTCACCAATTTTTTTAAACAAAGTTTTTTTTCAGAACATTTTTTTTCGAACAATTTTTTTTTTCTTCAAATTTCCTTTCAAAAACTCCACTCTACGCAATATAAAATTAATATTTTTCGTTACCACCTCCTAACAACTTTTTCGGACGGGCGTTGCAAAAAATAGCGTGTGATACACGTGTACGTTGGTGATTGGTAACTACACGGAAAAAATTAGTTGTTGAAATTTTGAATGACTGAGTCAACCACTCCAGGATAGGGCTAAACGTATGTCATAAATTGGAAGAAACGTCTTTAGAAACTTGATTGATACATGTTTAAAAAGTAGAAGGAGTTGTCGAAGGTACAAAATAATTTCAATGAAAATGTGAAGACCAGAGGAGTAGAGTTCTTGAAACACAGATACACTAATGCTTCGAAGCCAGTCAATGAAACTTTCGATGACTCCTAACGACTTTTTAGAAAACAGTGTAGCCAAGTTAAAAGAATATACACTGTCAGAAAAATCTGTATAGGATTTGATATGCATGTGTGTGAAGCAAATATGTACTACTGCTACTGAAATGTAACATACATTGTTGTAGTGAATTGAATATACATGTGTATTCAATTTAATATACAGGTCCGTATAGCAGTATGCATGAAAACTCAAAGTGCTTTCATTTTTTTTAATCTTGTCGAATATTTGCAATTAAATTAATAATCTATAATTCGTCAACTGAATTGTTATTTATAATGAAAGTGCGACGTACGGGTGGAACATTTTCCAAAATCCAGTCTAAATACTAGAAACTTAATGCTAGTAAAGTTGATTGTACGTTAGGTCTGTTATTTGTTTGCTTAATTGATCTTTTCGACCTAAAATTCTGTCATATTTTTGATTAACTGGAAGAAGTTATCATGTTTTATTATTTAGAGTCGAAAATTCATGTTGAACTTAATTTAAATTTGTGTAAAATGGAATTATCTGATTTTTCTTGTAAGCGATTGACATGAATGTATATGAAATTTAATATACACGCTCTTGATGGCGATTTCATATGATTGATATATTTATTTCAATACACATGGGTACATTAAATTCAATATTATTTTTAACAGTGTATATTTCGCGGTTATATTTACTATATTGTTATTCACATAGACTTACGCTCAAGTTATATTTATTTTTACACATACACACGAACCTATGAAAAATCGAAACAAATTTTGCGGCGGGAATCGAACCATCTAACATCTATGTCTATGACGCATCGAACGCAACTTATCCCTAGAAACTAGACCCCACGGCTAACTTAACATGTTGCATTTTTTGCAGAAATCCCAGTGAAGAGCCAAATTTAAATCCGAGCTCATTTGTTCATTGCCGGTGACCGCGACTCCATTCAGACTTATACATACACCACTTCACCTGAGCGTCACTAGGTGTTAACACAAGCATCCTATGTGACTGTACATTGTGCTAGAGTTATTGTATTTCAAATCTTTTGGAATCTGGAGGACTTTTTATGAAAAATTGAATGCGTGTCTAGAACTCTGTCAAAATCTGCTGAATACAAATTCGAAAACTGATGTTCCTAGATTGTGTTTCAATAATTCGATGACTTTTTTCACTTTTTCGATGTAGTCTGCGATTCTTTAATCAAAATTATATGAGATTTCATACAAAAAGGGTTCTATCCTAGAATGGTTGACTAGTCAAGTAAAGTTTCGACAACTTATTTTTTCCGTATAGTGTGATTGCATCATTCGCCTGCGGCGTATGCTGCCAAATTCACACTCACACACAATCACCTATTTTACGCAATTGTATCACAAATAACTATTACAATAGAAGTCCGATTGTTGATCTTTCCATACGCGAACAAATGAGTCCCTAATTTGTTTTCATCATCAATGTTAACAATATCACTTGCATATTTACGTGGCCCACCCTCTGGTAATCTATTGCGCATAAGAATACCTCGAAAATTGGTGATTTTTAAAGATTTTGTGAATTGAAGAATATCTGCATCGGTTAGTGCTCAGTGAGGTAGCGTCACTTTCAGCTTTTTGACTTGCACTCAATTCCTGCTCCTTGAGTATATGGTTTTAGATGAAATCCCAATCCTTCATTATGTGGTTTCACATAAAGACCTTTCTCCATAACAATGGCTTCCATTGCTTTATTATGACGTTTGCTTTCTTCAAGCTGTCGTTTGGCCTGATTTGAATCATTGATAGCTTTAGCTATTCACGCAGCTCCACCAGCTAGTGCTCCAGTAGCAGTTAGACCAGCAAAGATGGGTATACGAAAAGGTAGAAAACCATCCAATTTCTTTGGAGCTGGTAAAATGCGAGGTTTCTTTACACTTCTTTTTCCACCAGCTCTTTTACGGCTGCACGCGCGCCTCTGAGTGCAGATTTAATGTATGGTATCAGACCTTTTATTTGGAAGACCCGTTCCAAATTTTGATTTAATTTTCATTGAGTTAGTTATCACACAAGCAGCTGCCTTTCCCCTATATCTGACTAGATAATACACGTTTTCAAGCTTTTTCAGCCAATACCCTATCGGCTACGTTTCTTGCCTCAACGTTTTCTCTATTTTGCGAATAAGCGATATCGTGCTCCTTACCAGCAGCGTTAAGGGGATTTATTCCAGGATCGCCTCGCGCAAGTCGTTTGGCTAATTTTGTGCCTGGTCCACAATACTGGTATCCAGGAAGATGTAACTCGACTGCAAGTCTGTTGATGATTTTATTCAGCAGTCCTCTCACACGTCTTGCCACAATCGAGGTTCGCTTACGACTAACTCTAAGTTTGTCCCCGTCAACGATCACCCCGTGAATCAAAATAATAAAATTCGGAAAATTGTACATATAAATAATTATTAAATAATTTTGGTAATCATAAAATCTACTTTTATGACCTCAGACATAGGTAAAATACTGAATGTAAGAAATAATACTCGAAAACAAACTCAGGGTATCTAGCGTTTTTGCAAACAAAAAATTGCAGGACTTTTCCTAGTTTTCCAGGACAAAAATGAATTTTTCCGGGTATCTAAAATCAAAAATATTTTAAAGCTTCATATTCTTCGAACTTTAAGGACAATTTATTGACATATTTTTAATCCAATAATTTGTTAGTGTTGATATAATCAAAGTAAGTTCAATTTTCTGTGTAATAATCTCGTTTTGATTAGAATTAGTTGAAATTTGAATGAGTTATCACCTTTTAAGCTAATTTAAGTGTAATTTTCAAGAAAGTATTTAAATTTTTAACAAAATAGTGGAACTTTGAACCAAATTGATGAATTTTCAACCTACAAAGATGAATTTTCAAATAAATGATCGAATATTAAATAAAAAGATTAAACTTCAATCAAGAAGAGTTAAATTTTCAACAAAATAATTTATGTTTCCAGAAGACAGAATAATTCTTACCAAAAAGGGATGAGTTTCTTAAAGAACACTTGAATATTCTATCTAAAAAATTAATTTTAAACAAGAACTATTAATATGCAACAAAGGAACAAAATTTTCAAGGAAATAGTTGGACTATTAAAGAAATTTCTGAATTTTCAACCTACCAAGATGAATTTTTAACCAAAACGATTTTTCTACGAAGGAGATTGATTTTCTACATGAATTTTTTTAAGAATAGTTGTATTTTCAACAAAAAAGATAAATTTTCAGTGAATGAGTACTTCAAACAAAAAGTTGAATTTTCAACCAGAGATGAATTTTCCACTAAAATGATGAATCTGCCAGCCAGAAAATAAATTGTCAACAAAGGAGATTAACTTTCAATAAAAAAACACAAATTTTCAACCTGGAAGACGAATTTTCTACAAAGTAGTTGAATTTTCAAACTTGAAATATTGATTTTCTACCAAAAAGACAAACTTTCAACAAATTTCGATCGAAAGAATTATTTTTCTATCAATCAAGATGAAATTCTAACGAAACTTGATCAAGTTTCAACAAAAATGGATAGATAACAATTTTAGGTAGAAAATAACTCCAAATAGAAAAAGACTAATTTTCAACGGAATAGTTAAATTTTCAAGCAAAAATTTCAACCTTGAAACAAAAAAATTAATTTTCAACAAAGTGGTTTAACCTTTACCCAAGTACTTGAACTTTCATTGTAAACAAAAATCACTTCTCAGCCAAAGAAAATTAATTTTCAACGAATAGTGTAAAAGTAGATATTTCAAACACAAAAGGATGACTTTTTAATAAAATTGTTAAATTTGCAACTAAGTAATAAAATTCTTAACTAAAAGTATAATCTACAGGAGGAAACAACTAAAAAACATTTTTAACATACAATCTTTTATACATAGAATTACACAATTTAAAATTAAAATGTTAAATTGTCTAATTTATTATCCTGAACAGTTATTTGAAATTCCTCTTCTAGAAATTGCCTGACTATTGCAAGATTTTTGAAAAAATCCCTGACTTTCCCCGGCCAATAAAAGTCGCTGATTTTTCCCTGATTTTCAGGTTTTTTCCTGACCTACAGCCATACTGTACAAATAGTGTGGAATATCTCAGTCAAATTTTAACAAAGTCTAAAAATAAAAGTTCATTATTTTCGGAATTAAACTTTTTTTCAATATATTAACAGAAAAAAATTATTATATTTGAGAACTTTTTTATGAAATCGTCGTTAAAGTAGAAAAAAATGGGGAATAATAAGCTTAGAAATATTTTAGATGGTACCTTCGCTATTTTCACCGTAATAAAGTGAAAATGAAGTACTGAAAAGGTGTGTGTAAAATTCAAGGTCTTTTCCAGCCTTTTCCAGGTAAAAACATACCACAACTTTTCCAGGTTTTCAAGGATTTCCAGGATGCTAGACACCTTGCATATTTGTAAAATACGAGACTCATTCCGGAAAAGCTCTCTACTGGATACGCGGAACACTGACTAACAAGTAGAAAAAGGCATGCGTATACGGTGGGACACACATGAAGAGTCATTCTGCTACGTATCGAAACAACTATTCGCAGAAATTAACTTTTTGTTTATATTTCTTATTGTTTCATTTCCGTTTCATACCTGCCTTTTTTTCTTGAGAAATGAGATTATAAATAAATATAAATGGCTAATATTTATACATTTCATTATCTATATTATTACGAATATAAAAATTGAAATTTACAGGCTCATTTGGGACATTTAGTGCATTTTCTAAAAATTATTTTTCTAGTAGAACAATCTCCAAATCAATGTTATTATCTTGCGATTTAAGAAAAATTGATACTTGTTTCAAAAATAAAAAAAAATCCAAACCCAGTTTTTTGTTGAGAAAATCGCAAAATATTTCCTTTGCACAATGCGCTGAATACGGATGAGAAATAAAACTGAAGTCGGCGTCAAAAGTACGCGACCCTCACATTGATCGCTTGCAACTCATTAAAAAAAAATCACAGAAAATTTTGGCCGGGTGCACGTGAAAGCTTCAAGTCTCCCGAAATGAACGATATGTATATTGTTGTTCTGAAAAAATTTGTTCAGAACACAATCATAAAAATGGCGTGTTTTCATTCCTCCATAGACAAACGCAAAGGTACGCTTTCTGAGCGGCGTCTGGCGGAGCATTGCATGAGTTACAAAATAGGGTTCAGTAAGCACGGCATGACGTAGAGATCAAAAAAGAGCTTTGTTTGTGCGTGCTCCGAGTAATGTCCTTACGCTCCCACTCGTTCCGAGAACATTGCCCTTGCCCTGAAAAGACATCTCCTCCGTGCTATGCATTGTATTTTTCATGTTGGAGACGCGGAAAATGAATAGCGTGTTCTGCTGCGAACGGATTGAGCGTGATCTCTCTTTTTAAGTCGGCGAGCCAAGCGCATGTAATTGGCACTAAAAAACACAGAAAAAATAAGGTCTGAAACTGTTTACATTTTTAGTCAATTTCCACCATTTTGTATTCCTCGCTGTTCCTGCCTGAAAACATCTGCATACCTCCTTCTCTTTCTAACCACGTACGACCGCGCATGCGCCACAATTTAGTTCCTAGTAAGAAATGTTGACCTCGCACCCTAACACTACTGTTCTACTGCGAGGTCCAACATTATATACTCGGTCCACGCACGCCGCTTGAAAAGAGAGATGTTACGCTCAATGCGGAAGCAGTAGAACACGCTCATTTTCCGAGGCTAGCATGAAAAGATATGAAGAGAATTCATGGCGGATTAGTGAGTCGATGTTTCTAACGGAGAGTATAGCGTGTTCCTATCGCCTCGCACATTATACTTTGTTGTCTCATTCACGCTCGTTAGAACAAAAATGTCGCAGAGCTCATGCGTACCTTCACCGACTCAAAACGTGATTTTGCATTTTTCCATGGAGTTTTCGGTTTTTCGGTTTCGGTTTCGATTCCCTTGGAATAGAACCGAAGGGCTTATGACAAAGCCACCGAACGCGTCCTCGGGTTGCGGATAGAGGGTCCCCGTACCAAGGGTTTCTGCTGAATATGGGTACAATAATTAATAAGCAGTCGCGGACAATTGTCCAGGGATGGTCCCGAAGGAATAACCCCTAAGCGAAGGTGTGCGAACCGTGCCGAAAGCTGCATGGCACCTGGGTGAGGTGTCTTTAACGGTGACCCTGGGATATCGGGCGATGTCTCAGAGTAATAGCCTTATCCTTGCACGCGGGGCTCTACAAGGATGGACGAACCCTTTCCCTAGCTGCTCGTGGGAACAACAATGAAACCAAAAAACCACCAAAATGTTGTATATGCGGTTCAAAACGATCGAACGCGCAGAGCACCCGGCAATGGATCGGCAAACAATGCCGATCATCCTAGAGTTCGGGGTGCTGAAAATAATTTAGATGGAAACACAACGACGAACCGGCGAAACGCCCACATTGAGTGGACGGATCAACTTAAGAATGATGTGTTAGACTGCTACGATGCCAGTATTATCCCTGTTCGTGGAGGCTTTATGGCGCGTATGCATACTCTGTGGTGCCAGAAACACCCAGAGCTTCAACACGTTTCGCATCAGTCTTTGCGAAATCAAGCCGACTACCTCCGCAAAAATGGATATGTACGCGGAGCGCTTCCTCAACCGCTGCTTGAACAAGCTGCAGACGAAGATGAAACGACATTAAGACCAACCGCAGAAAGCAGGCACCTACTTGAAGATGATGGCAATTTCAGTACAAGGAGGAACATCAACATGCAAGTTCCTCTTAAGCCCCAAGATCTGGCTGAAATGGATGCCTCCCTTTGTGGAGATATCTCGCAAGAGTCCGACCTCTGGACCATCAATTGCTCAGTTTATGGTGCTGCGAGAGCTTTGGCTGATTCAAATCGAAGGCTCAAACCGACGATGGATCAAAAGACAAGAAGACGCTTGCATCAACTGAACAAGAAAATTGGATGGGCAAGACAGAATGCGTCCCGTGTTCAATGTGTGATTGACTACATAACATCTGGTAGACCGTTCACGGAAAGGGTTCGAAAGTTCGCCCAAGAACTAAGGACCTTGAATCACACACTGAACAAGTCAAAGCTGCTGACAATCAAGCAGCATATTGTTGACAAAATAAGGCTGTTATCTGACGCAAGGAGGAGGATACAGAAGAGGGAGAGATGGATCAGAGAGAATCAACAGTTTCTCGCTGACCCATCGCGCCTCTTCAGTGATCCCCCTGTTTTTGAAAAAAATCCACCCAAGCCCAAGGAGGTAGAGACTTTTTAGAGAGAGGTGTACAAGATCCCGAAAACACTAGAGTTGAAGGAAGATACTGACAATATCATCCGCTTCAAGGAGTTTTGCGACAGCCTCATAAAATCTGAGGAGGAGTGCCCATCAGTCACTGCCGAAGAGGTGAAAAAAGCACTTAGAGGCACGAAGAACTTTTCCGGTGCTGGACCAGATTGTATCAAGAACTTTTGGTGGAAGAAGTTTACTTCTACACACCAACATTTGGCCCGCATATTCACCTCATATTTAAAGTCGGAGATGCCCATTCCGCAGCGGCTAGTGTTAGGACGCACTATACTCCCACCGAAAAAAGGCGACTAGTCCAAACCAGAGAATTACAGGCCAATAACTTGTTTGAACACACTGTATAAGATTTTTACAGCTATCCTAAACAACAGGATTGTTCGACGAATTGAGCCTGTATGGCGAGAGATGTACGAACAACGTGGCTCGAAAAAAGGTGTAGCAGGCTGTCGAGAGAACCTGCTGATTGACAGGTGTGTCTGTAAAGACGCTACAGTCCATCAGCGCGTCCTGTCAATGGCCTGGATTGACTACCGGAAAGCTTTTGATTCAACCTCTCATAGACTTATCATCTGTCTGTTGGAAAGCTTGAAGGTACATCCACACATAGTGAGATGCATAGAGAGATTGATGCCTCTTTGGAAAACTAGATTTACCATCTCATCTAGGAATTATCGTCTGACGACGAACAACGTCACCTTCCAGAGGGGCGTCTTTCAAGGGGATAGTATGAGCCCTTTGCTTTTTTGCATCACACTTTTGCCTCTATCTCTTGCACTACGAAATTCTCCTGGATACCTCTGTGGCGACACTAATCAGCGTGAGCATAAGGTCACTCATGTATTCTATATGGATGACCTGAAGATCTATGCCGCTGGTAAAAGCAAACTTCAAACTGCTTTAAATATCGTCAAGAACTACACAGGAGAGATTGGGATGGACTTTGGTTTGGACAAGTGTGCCAAAATTCATTTGAAGAAAGGAAAGATTACTGGCGTTCCCAAGGACCCTGAGCTTGTGGATATAAGTGTTATTAGACATCTTAACACTGGAGAGACCTATACATACCTGGGCGTGCCTCAAAGCCGCATTCAGGACGTAACATCAGTGAAGGAGTCTCTCCGAAGCAGATACAAGCATCTTCTTCGACAGATTTGGTCTTCCAATCTGTCGGCGTTGAACAAGGTATCTGCGACTAACATGCTTGCCGTCCCGGTTCTACTCTACTCGTTTGGGGTGGTTCAATGGACGAAGAACGAGCTTAAGGCCCTTGATGTCACCACGCGTAAGATCATGCATATGCATAAAAGCTTGCATATCAATTCGTCAGTTCCGCGATTATACATTTCACGCCAGCAAGGCGGACGCGGACTTCTGAATCTCCAGTGTCTTCATAACCGAATTGTTTTGAGTACAGCTTACATCGTTGCGAATGGCAGAGATCCTCTCCTAAAGATGGTCAGAAACCACGAGATGATTGGCGAAGGGGCGTTCCTTTACAAAGCCGCGGAGCAAGCTGCCGAGACCCTTGGCCTGAATTTTAACATCAGAAGTGAGGAAAGTGCATTACTCCATCTAGATGCTTCACGTCTAAAAGCCGAAGTGAAGAAAGCAGAGGTTGGAAAATTTCACCAAGAGCTACTCGACAAGCATATGCACGGAAACTTTCACAGAAATGTAGAAAAACAGTCCTTGTCGAAGGAGCAAACTTTTGCTTTCCTCAAATCATCAGGGCTCAATTCAGGTACAGAGGGCTTTATTTTCGCATGCCAGGACGGTGTAATCTCCACCTTAGCATACCGCGCCCGCATTTTATGTCAAGAAGTTCCCAGTGATAGGTGCAGAGCGTGTCATGCACACGCTGAGTACCTAGAACATATACTATCGGGGTGTCCGACCCATGCAGGAACAACGTATATCTATAGACATAATGCGGCCCTAAGAGTACTTTATTACCACCTTTGTCGCTCTTACGGTGTTGGTCGCGACCCTGCCCTGCCGAACGCTCCAGGGGATATAGAGTCAATTGTCCGAAACGAGAAGTGCCAGATTTTCTGGACTACGATTTTCGGGCAGCAGTCTCCGTTGCACACTCGAGGCCTGACATTGTTCTCCAAGACTTCGAGAAACGAACTATATTCGTGATCGAATTCTCGGCTCCATCCGAATACAACATCACTGCAAAGGAGAAAGAAAAAGAGGAGAGATATCAAGACCTTAAAAGAGAGCTGCGTCGACTGTACCCAAAATATTCGGTACGAGTAATTGTTCTTGTGATAGGTGCTCTCGGAGGTGTGAAATTATCGCTAGTTCGTAACCTTAAAGCCATACCCGCGTGCCAAAAATATGCCAAGGCTCTTGCGAGATGGATGCAGAAAGCTGTCATCCTTGGGTCGCTTCGTGTCCTCAAGACACACGAGGGTTTCGCCGGCCTGTCGTTGTGATTTCGTCGTGCCCTGTGACCACCCATCTCACGGATGTGAGACGTGGCCATAGGTGTATTTTACCGCGGTTCTACTGGGGGCCATTGACATTTTTTCCAGATGGCAGTTGCTCTTAGTGGTACCCTGCGGTGGTTGTTTAACTTTTTTTAAATTATATATATATATATATATATATATACAGGGTGTCCCAGACTCAAGTTTCCGGACTTATATAGCCATATAAAAATTGAAAAAATAAATAGAAAATTCCTTTTCCAAAAATCAGCTGAAGTTTTAGTTTTTTAGTTATAAAAAATTTAACCTGAACCAATCAGGAGCGCCTTATAAACAGCCGTATGTCCGTGAACCAGATTTCAACGCAGTGTTATCGAAGTTAGCGCAGAGGTGGGGTTAGCGACGGGAGAACACTACGTTGGAATCCCGTTCACGCACACACGGTTGTTTATACGGCGGTCCTGATTGGTCCAGCTTAAATGTTTTATAACTAAAAAACTAAAACTTCAACTGATTTTTGGAAAAGGAATTTTCTATTCATTTTTTTCATTTTTATACGGCTATATAAGTCCGGACACTTGAGTCTGGGACACCCTGTATAAGCACCAGGTCTTTTCACGTTTTGAAGGTATCAACTGCTCGGTTTTAAAGCAGGTTTTTTCGAAGTTGATGTTGTGCGGGTTCGACAGTAAAACGAAGTAACATTTTCTAGAATCGAGGAACCACTACTTTCAAAGACGAAACAAAAAATGAAGTGATTTCTTAAGTTCCTGGACTTTGTATATATTAAAACGATTAATTTTCGTTTCTTCCTTGAAAGTAATGTTCCTTTTATTCGAAGAAAAAACTTCCCTGAGTATTCTCTTGATAAGAACTTAGTATCTAAATAAAGTTTTTTTGAAAACATAATACTTTTAAATCTTCGTATTTAATAGCTAATAGATAAAAATCCTTTTAAATCTCGCGACTGAACGGCAGTTCAATAAAGCTTAATAACTGGCAAATATAAATTCCGACGGCAATTAATTGACCTTTGACCGTAAAACGATGTAACGACTTCTACAATCGAGAATCTAATATGATAAAGCTTTATGAAAATATAATACATTTTACTCTTAGTATGTAATAGCTAACAGGTCAATCTTTTTTTAATTTTGCGATTGCATGGTTGTTCAATAAACATAGTAAGTGGCGAATACGAATTTCGACGCCAATTCATTAACGTTTGGCAGTAAAACTAAGTAACATTATCTAGAATCGAGGATCTAATATAATAAAGCTTCATAAAAATATAATACTTTTTATTCTTAGTATGTAATAGCTAACAGGTCAATCTTTTTTAAATTTTGCGATTGAATGGTTGTTTAATATACTCAGTAAGTGGCGAATACAAATCCCGACACCAATTCATTAACGTTTGGCAGTAAAACTAAGTAACATTATCTAGAATCGAGGATCTAATATAATCAAGCTTCTTGAAAATATAATGCTTTTTAATCTTAGTGTTTAGTAGCTAACACATAAATCTTTTCTTAAATCTCGCTATCGAACTGTTGTTCAATAAACTTAGTAACGAGCGAATACAAATTCCGACGCCAATTCATTGACGTTTGGCAGTAAAACGAAGTAACAGTTTATAGAATCGAGGATCTAATACAATAAAGCTTCTTGAATATATAATTCTTTCAAATCTTGGTATTAAGTAGCTAAAAGGTAAACCTTTTTTTTAAATCTCGCGATTGAACGGTAGTTCAATAAGCTTAGTAACTGGCGATACAAATTTCGACGACAATTCATTGACGTTTGGCAGTGAAACGAAGTAACAGTTTATAGAATCGAGGATCTAATACAATAAAGTTTCTTGGAAATATAATACTTTTAAATCTTAGTATTAAGTAGCCAAAAGGTAAACCTTTTTTTTAAATCTCGCGATTGAACGCTTCGTCGTTAGCTGCATTTGATGAATACTTTCTAACAGTAGCCAAATAGATACTGTATATGTCGGAGTCGTCTGAGAAGTGTTAAGTATTATTAATTAATAATTCACGGTGGCCGTTTAAATCAAAGAAATAATTCCTGGTCATTTCCTGGTTCGCCAACATTTTACATGGTTATTAAAATAAAAAAATTCTAACTTCTAAAGCTAAACATTTTTTTATTTCATGTAATAGATAAAAACTGAAGCCCAAATTAAAGCGCTGAAAGTGGACCTCTTGACTTTCAAAATTGAAGTTTGAAAAATTGTTAATAGAAATTTTTTTCTTCGAATGCTCAATAATGTACATGTTTCAAAATGGCAGGTGGTCGCACTTTACAAATATACAATTTTAAACCAAATGCAGTTAAGCTGCAAAATTTAAAACTTTTATAAATTTCACAGGTCAAATATTCATATTGAGTTCGAAAGATATAAATCCACTTCATAATCTTCAATCAGGGTGTCCAGCGATTCTTCGAAACAAAATTGAAGGTCTTTTCCATGTTTTCCAGGTCAAGAAGTGAAGTCATTCCCGGTCTCCTTTTCTTACATCAAATAATGAAATAACCGTTTGCTATACATGTGAAAAAATGAGCTATTTTATTTCTTATTGGCCAACAATTCCTAAAGAAAGCAGAACCATAAATAAAAAAACTCTTAATTTTTTTCGAACATAAGTTGTCTTCATGAAATCTTTGGAGATAGTTTTAAATCTTTGGAAAGTCTTTGAAATGCTTGAAATTTTTTTAATCTTTGTGAAATCTTTAAAATATTTGTGAAATCTTTAAAATATTTGTGAAATCTTTCTGAAATCTTATGTATTACTTTGAAATGATTAAAATATTTGAAATCTTTGTGAAATCTTCTAAACAAATTTTGGAATCGTTTCAAATCTTTGAAATTTTGTTTACTATACCCTTTCTAGAATCCTTAAAATCCTTTAAATCTTTTGAATGTATAAAAATGTCCTTGAAATCTTTATGAAATGTTCGCAATCTTTGGGAAATTGTTTGTGGAATCTTTTTAATCTAGTACACGCCGTTTTTAAACCTTTAAAATAATTACATTTTTTTAAATCTTTGTGAAATCTTCCTTAGATCTTTAGCATACATTGCAATTATTGAATTATTGCAAATATTTCTGAAATCTTTTGAATTATTCTAAAATGTATACACGTATCGAAAATATTTTTTTCATTCATAAATCTCGTACCCATTCGTCTTCCTTTAAACAAAGCACCATTCTCACTCTGTATGGCTGCTCGCGCTGCTCGACCGCAAAACTTTATTTTTAAAATTCCCTTTCCATTTCTCATTTTCCCTGACCAGTCAAATTTAAGGGCCAGAATTCTAATCTTGTAACATTTAAAATATAGGATCATTATAAGTTTAATAAAATAATTTTAAATTCAAATTTTTGAATTAATTATTCTTGAAAGTTATTTAAAGTGTATCTTATAGTAATTCCCTGACTTTTGCAAGCTTTTTTTTTGTAATCCCTGACTTTTCTAATCAACGAATTTTCACCTATCTTTTCCCAAATTTTCAAGTTCAAAATTAAGAAAATCGCGGCACTGAGATTTATCTAAAAATATAAAGTCTAGTTTTATGAAAAAACCCGCATTTATACAATTTTCAAATTTTATGTTTAATTAATTCTTTTTTTCACAAGCAAGGCATCCTCTGAGTTTTACGCAGGTTGAGCCATTTCTGGAGGGCGGATGATTTTTTTATAAACATTGAATTTTCAACAACAAAAAAATGATTTTCCAACCTAACAGATGAATTGCTTACTAAAATGATGAATCTTCAACAAAAAATGACTTAAATGGTTCAACTTTCAACCAAGTAATTGAATTTTCTAAGATTGCTGACAGTAAATTATTATTTCGAGTTTTCATAGAAACAAGAAGTCAAATAATGTTTATTCTCATTATTCATCAGTTTAATACACTACAAACAATAATGTAGACGTGTTGAAACGAAATCGGCAAAGAGCGGGTAGAAGGCACGTAGAAAGTGTAACAAAATTAATAGGTTATGTTCACACAAAAGTTGTTCTAATATATTGACTTAATGTACTTGTATATTTACCTTTCCTGATGTCGATAAAGATCATTTTCCCTAGGGAAAATATTCCACTAAACAATGAACACTCAATGTATGCAATTCAATTTGTATCAAACATCTAATCCTTTTACAAATCTCACAATTACTGGAATTAATCGCTTGGTGATAAAGCCTAGTACAGCTTGAAGTGCAACTCACGTCAGTAGTTGAAAAGTTGCTCGAATATCGAATACTTAATGGCGGGAAATTCAAAAAAAAGGTGGCCGTTTCAATCGAAGAAAATGTTATCGGTTATTACCCAGCTCGCAATAATTTTTCAGTCAAAGAAATAAAAAAATTCAAAATCATAAAGAAAAGTTTTTTTTCAATTGAAGTAATAAAAACTGAACTGCAAATGAAAGCACAAAAAGCTCAAAAAATATAAATGCACGCTATAATTTTCCATGCTCTGAATTGAAGGATGAATCAATAAATTAGTAAATTTTCAAAATTATATCATTTGGAGCGATTTTAAGTTAGAAACATTAAAATATATGGATAACATTTTTTTTAAATAAATTTGTTATGGAACTTTTCACAATTCTTGAAAAACTTCTCAATTTTTTGTAAAATTATAAAAAAATTATTGAAATTATTTTTATTTCAAGTACTAGTTTTAAATTAATGGTTGTTCACTTGTTATTTATGCATCAAAACTTGTTTTTGTTTCCAGATATTTTTCAATATGCTTTTAAAATGATTAAAAAATCCTTTCCAAGTTTTATTTTTAAGTCTCAAAACCCTACATTTTGATTCGAAATTTCTGAAATCTTTACAAATTTTTAATTATTTTTGAAATGTTTTAAAACTTTGAAATATATTTTTCAATGACTCGATTTTTATCTAAAAAATCCTACAAACTTAAAACGAAAATGCCCTAAAATCTTCCACATTTTTTCTGAAAATTTTGAAAACCTTTTCAAATCTTGTTAAAAATTCCTTTAAAATTAATTTTCCAAAATGAACAATCAATTTCAATTTTCTAAGGAATATTAAGTAAATTTTGTTTTCCTGAGGAAACCTTTTACAATTCTTGAAAAGATGAAATTTTTTCATTCTAAACCTGCAAAAATCTACATTTTGTATTAAATAATTTCAAATTTTTACAAATTTCAAATTGTTTTTGAAATTCTTTCAAAACATTCAAATTTGTTTTAAAATAATTATAATTTTTTTCTTAAAAAATTGCCTTAAAATCCTCCAGATTCTTTTCTGGAAATTTTGGAAATCTTTTAAAATCCTGTAAAATACTCTCTTAAAATAAATTTTTCAAAATTGAAAATAATTTTTCTATCAATCTTAAGAAAAATTTGTTATGAAACTTTTCACAATTCTTGAAAAGCTTCTCAATTTTTTGTTCGAAATCTGCTAAATCTAAATTTTTTTCCAATTATTTAAATTATTAAAAGATTAAAATTAATTTTGAATATTGTCAAAATTTCTAAATATCTCTTAAACTTAATAAATTTTGGACTAAATTAATAAGTGTCTGTTATTTATATATCAAAATTTAATAATTTCACTTACAAATTAAAATAAATTCTTATTTTGGAAAACTAACTTGAAATTTTCTCAGGAATCTCAAGAAAAGTTTTGTATTTTCCTAAAACCTTTCAAAATCCTTCAAAAACTTCAACATTTTATTCAGAGATCTTCAAAAATTAACATTTTGTTCTAATGTTGTTAAATTCTTAATCATTTTAGAATTTTTTTTAAGAACATCTAAATTTCTTTTGAAATAATTCAATTTTTTTCTTAAAAAATTGCTTTTTTGTCGGGGACATGAAAGTACACCACATCTGGGAGGTCACTGAAAATGTAGAACCAGAGTAGAACTTTCACCCATTGCCCTAGCAAAAATCAAGTCCAAGATAATGGGTCTAGATTTTAAACAAAAGCAGTATGTCTGCATAATGCCTAACAACATTGAAGCACAGTAGTTTTCAATAAAACTGTTTTTACTCTATTCAATAATGCTTACTTTTTTATCACCCCTCTCCCTATTGCTAATTATTTTAATTCATTTCTTTTCCATATTCATAAAATAGTATTTATGAAATTTTATGTTTAGCTTCATTACTAACTTTCAATTACAGTTTTATATCATACATGAAGGTAAAGTTCATTATAAACATGTCGATTAGATAAAACATAATAATTGTTATTATTTGAAAATTAATATTCATTGATCAAATTAATTTCCATTAATTGCATTCTTTTTTTAGACTATTTTATCTTACTTTATTGACATTATTTTTAATAAATCTGAAAAAACTAATTTTAAAATTCACTCATCAGAACGTATTGAATTGACATCAAATTTTAAGTTTCTCTAATTTTCAACCATACGAAAGTGATTAAATTGACTACAATTTCCGAGTTTCCTGTATCGAATTTAATAAAATTCATTTGTTCGCAATTTGTACTTGCCAGATGGTATTAAATTGACCTCAATTTCCGAGCTTTATGTATCGAATTGAATAAAATTAATTTGTTCGCAATTTGTACGTGCCAGATGGTATAAAATTGACTTCAATTTTCGCGGTCGGCTGACGTAATTCAATGTCATTGGTTTGTTTCCAATTATCACTCCCCAGGGTAGCGTTCAGGTTTCTCACCGAGTGCACTCATCGGGTGAACCTGTGAAAGGGGCGTGGTTTACGAAAGTGATCTACGAAGTGTCATGTTCTTTGAACGAGTGCGTGTGAAAGGCTTTGGCGCGAATATAAATATTGTCGTCTTATGTTCACATATAACAACATAATATGTTTCATGCCCCTTTATTATATGATAAAAGAGAGGCAGCGAAAGAAAATTATTGTCGCTGTAATGGTCCGTCCTGTCCGTCCGACCGGTGAGGGCAGAAAGTCCATAAGAGTAAAAAAGATACGAGAGCAGAAAGTGGGACAAAAAGTACTCTCTCTCTCTTTTAGTCCTATGACTTTTCTGCCTGCACCGGTCAGAAGGACAGAGGTATAAATGTACCATAATTGCATTAAACGAATGACTGTTGCAAACGTTGATGTTTACAACAATCTTAGAAAGTGATGATAAATATAGTGATTATGAGGTGGAAATTGGAATTGCGATGAAAATTTCAATGAAAGTTCGAGGCCCAAGGGAAACGCCAGTTAGAATAATAGGATTTGCTACTATGGGATTTTGGTCTTCTCCCAAAATAACAAGGTGTTTTCCGGGCGCGAAATCGATATCCGTATACTTATTTATACACGTTTCACAATTCACTCTGCTTTTTACCGCGGGTTTTATACAAATTTCATTTCAAATATGTCCAATTTTCCAACTTCCTGCCAATTTCAGAGTTCACTCGCATCCACCTACCTTTTTTCGACGGGTGAGAAACTCACCCATCGAGTGACCCCCAACCGTCACTCTGGTGATTACTGAACGCTTCACCCGGCTCGATCCGCCCACTCACTCAGCGTCGCTGAACGGTTCCGAGTGCACCCGACTGCACTAGGTGAAAAACCTGAACGAACCCCAGAGAGAATTAAATTATCTTCAATATTCGAGTTTGGGTTACGGTATCAAGCAGCATTAACTTGATTTAAATTTTTATCTTCCAATTATAATTAAAATGTATAAATTTGTTAGCTGAAATAATCATCACATTAAATAGGATTGAAATGCGACACAATTTAATCACGATAAAAGAAATTAAAACGTATATTTCAAAAACCGGAATTGATAAGGTATTCAGAACGTTTGAAATTAAATTCACACCATCTTACCGGGACATTACATTACGTTCAGAAACGTTTTCATAGAATTGCATCATTCTTAGAAATGATGTCAATTTTCTAAAAATGAGAGGAGAGGGAAAATATTATAAAAGCGAGAAAATTCTTTTCTTTCACCAGTCTGTAGTTGGATGCCAAGAAGTGTGGGATGGTGGCACGATCTTAAAATTCGTATAGATCTATTTCTGAAAAATATTCAAGAACTCGAAGAACTGATTCATCTACAATCAGGTATTCGAAAACTTACAAGAAAATTAAAAACTGTAAATCTTGAAGATAATAAGCAGTGAAAAAATATGGATTTCTCCAAATTAAACAAAACCGCCCTCAATGAAGACTTTCTCCCATCAATTAGGCTGACAGATCTAGAAATTAACAAAAAAATACGAAATCACAGATATCAAGAAAGCTTAAACAAAATATGGGATGAGAACGTTCGTAATCATGGAAAACAAATTCTCCGTTTTTCTACCTCAAAGAATCGCTAAACTGTTCGCAGAGGATGCAATATTGTTCATGCACACAAAGAAAGCTTGTGAAGATCAACATCTTGGCATGGTGTACTTGGGTGGCAAGTGCAATTTGATTGAATTTGTGGCGAAAAATATGTAAAGTGTATAGTTTTCTACTTATTGCTCAGTGTCTGAAAGTCCTCAGTGTCGTCAACATCATCATGTCTTATACTCCTCGAAATCAAATGTTACATTCAACTACATACAACCTGAATTCATCATTCACAAAGCAAATTATCGTGGTTGCTGAATTTAAAAAAGATGGAAGGTCAGCATCATCGGTGAAACTATTAGCTAGTCATCTTCATGCAAGTATAACCTGAAATCTTGACGGTTGGAAATTGTTCAAAAGTTATTTCAACATCATTTCAATGTACTTTAATGCTCAAGAGAAGCAACAATGCATCGACTGTGGAAATTTCCGTATACACATGACTATATCTTATGGTGGTTACATAGTGGCTTTGGAGCAAATTCAAGAAACAGAAGTTGAAACCAGAAAATATTACCCGTTTATACTACAAGAAACAACGTTTGCTGTTCTTCAAGAAGTCACTCCTTATATCAACCGGTATCTTCTGGAACAGAGTGTTATGCCGTTCCAATGTACAAAGGATGTTATCATTAAAACCATTGCTGAAGGTGTTTGGCGTAATGTGAAATCACCTTGCGTGAAAAGTGTCAAATCTTATATACAAAAAAAATCATACAAGTTTAAAGAATATGCAATGAAAAAACTTGTATTTACTAATCTCATGCGATTTGAAAGTCTGTTTCTTGAAATGATTACTTTCCACAATCATAATGCGTGTGAAGAAGTGATGCAGAAATTAGCAGAACTCAGATGTGTGAATGGCACCGAAGATATTTTACCTAGATGCGGCAAGGGTCTAGTTAGGCCACATGCCACGAGGGCGGCGCGACCTTCAGTTTTGTGGCCTCGGCTTTATTCGGTACTTTTCGGCTAAATTCAGCATTGCCGCTTCGTTTAAAGCTCGTTAAAGCATTATTATGAATTATTTATGTATATTAAAGGACTGGAACGGACTTTTTCCTATTTGAAAATACTTGTAGTACATATAATTCACTCTCATGACTGGAAAAGAAAAAAATATTTTACAATATAGGACGTAATAAAAAATGAAGAAGTCATTGAATATTAAGAGCACAAATAGAAGAAAAATAATCGATTTTAATTTATAAACACGCACATTACCTTAGCTATTAATTAAATTAAAGTAATTATATTACATACACTAGTATTTTTAATGAATGATTATCCACTGTAGGTTGCATGATCCACTGTAGGGAGGTTTCCCCTACACAAATTAACGTAAAGAAATTTCAAAAATACAAAGTGACGAATAATAAAATTTTAGGGCTCTAATATAACGATACAAGATTTTCATTTGTCGAGAAATAAAAATCTTCAATTTAAAAATATCCGAAATTATAATTTAACGAATTATATGATTTTTGAAGTATACAATTTTTAATTAAATGATTAACGAAACATTAAATTTCCATACAATTTGTAAATTTTCAAAATTTATGATTTAGCGAAAATAAACAATTAGTTATTAAAGAAATATTAAATAATAATTATTAAATTTTGTCAATATTAAATTACGGGAATCAACCAAATTCGTAGAGTTTGATAATTGGACAATTATTAGTTCCGTAAATTTCAATTTCGGAGATTATTGAGATTTTTAGTTTTGCGGAACATTTAAAATCCTGTCATTTTACAATTCAGAGATTTCATAATTCAGGAAATTATATTTTCGGAATCCGTTAATTTGTGTATTTATTATCTTTCCACTTTTCATTAGTCCCTACATAAATAATTAATTTGATAAACTAGGATTTATTGTTAGTTTTCGCAGAAATCCTTATAAAGGTTTTCAAAGATTATTGAAAAGAAAAAATATAACGTCAGTGGAGATCTTTAAGAAAGTGTTATTTTAAGCAGGTACGTATTCAAATTTTATTTTTAATTTCTGAACTTTCTTCTTTTTTTCTGATAATTGATCTTTTTTGCGCGAATTTACTTATTTACATAATTATTCATAATAAATTCTATACTTCGTTTTCAAAATTGTAATTGAAGTATTTAGTGGTTTCATAATAAAGTTTTGTATTCAAAACTAAAATGTTGCATCAGTAAAAATTTAATTTTGACTTTTGATTCCCTTCACTCTAATTGCATTTTTACTTCTTATGATGTTTCCTTGAATATTTTATTCAAAATTGTACAAATAGACATGTCTATGTGTAATTCTATATTGAAGAGTTTTAGTTTGGTTAGAAAATACTATAAATTAAAAGTTTTTAACATTGAATAGTTGAATAGCCGGAATTTTTTTTCTTATGGTTACTTTTTACGAAGAAAAATTACAACATTTTAAAAATTACTAAATTTGGACAAAAATAATGATTAAATGCTCTTTTCAATTTTTTTGGTTGGAAAATTGATTTGTAAATAAGAGAACGTTACAAAAAATGTAGTCGGTAGGAGTTGTAATTTCCTATAAATCAATATCAATATTGAAATATTTAAAACAATTTCCCACAATTTTTATGATTTTTATGTGAAGTGTTACCATTTGATTTTTATTTATATAAATATAAATATATATTTTATAAGGAAGAAAAGGTAAATTAATTATTAAAATTACAATGAGAAACAGGAGTGACAATTTATAAAAACTTTAAACTGGAATTTTTTTCTTAGGGTAACTTTTCACGAAGAAAAATTGCAAAATTTAAAAAAATTAATACATTTACATTCCATTACATTACATGAAGTTGGAGAAGAATAATTATTGAATGCTCTTTTCAATCTTCTCTTTGTTTGGAAAATTAATTTGAAAATAAAAAAATACTTTACAAAAAATGCAGTCGGTAGGAGTTATAATTTTTCAGAAATGATTTTTTGAATTTTGAACTTTGCTCTGTGAAAAGAAACTCTTAGATTTCATTAGGAACTCTGAAAATATTCAAAACAATTTCCTACGATTTTTATCTAAAGTTAATCCAAAGGAATACAATTTTAAATTGCAGTAAAATATTGAAGACCGTAAAAAATATAAGAAAAAATAAATTTTAAATAGATTTAAATCTTAATATTAATGAAAAATAAAAGTACCGAATAATCAATGTCCGAATTTTAATATTTCAAAAATCCAAATTTATCGAATTCTATGATTTCAAAATTATTCGAATAACAAATTATTAAACTAACTTACATTTTTTAATTCGTGAAATTCAGATTTCAATAATTAGTAAATTAATGATTAAATATTTAAAATAATTATAAATTATTGTATCAATACCGACGTGCTAGATACTTAAAAGCAGTTTGCAATATTTGATAAATTACTTAACTAATTATTTAATGAATTATTTACCTTGAAATATATTTTCGGTAAATTTTAATCTCTGAATCTTAATTAGTTAGGGAATTAAATAATTTATTACTTCTCTAATATGTTTATTATATAATTTAAAAATTATATAATTCAATTTTGGATTCTGGAAAGTTTAAAATTAGAGAATTTATAATTCGTTATTTCTATTTTTCTTCAATTTATATATTCGGTATTTACGGTTATTCCCTTAATGTGAAGCAGTTCCAGATAAAAAAGTCAAATTCAGAAAGTTTTCAATTCAGATGCAGTTTTTTTTTCATTTAAATTACAAGACTTCCAATTATGCAATATGAAAGGGTGTCACGGCATAGCCGTGAAGTGCACCTTTTTTAGAAACACGTTTGATTGGCTCAAAATTTCTCTAAAATTCCACCGCACATTTTGATGAAAGAAATGTGAACTTTGAAATTGTTTAAACAATTTTTGTTCAAACAAATTGTTAAAAAATGCAAGATACGGAAAAACTAATAGCGTCATTCGATTCTGCTGAAAAAATTACATAAAGTCCATGTATTGGACAATTTTTTTCCACCCAACTTGTTATGCAGTATAAATACAAATTATATAACATTCAATTGTTTATTTATACTTCGTCACTAATTGGTTCCATACCAAATTGCGAAATGCATATCATTGATGTAATTTCTTCCGTAGAATCGAATGGCATTATTATTTTCTCCGAATCTCGCTTGTTAAACAATTTAAAAATAAATGTTTTTCATGAAAACTCTTCTATTAGTTTTTATGCTATTAGAAATTCAGCCTAAAGAAACATTTAAAGAAAAATAAAAAATCCGATGGACTTACACGGTTTTGACCGATCTCGAAAAGAATTAACTTTCTTAAAATTTTGTTTATTGAGATCTGTAGAGCTCCATCAAATCTCGAATGTACTTTCTCATTTTTTTTATGAATTCAATTTTTGAGAAGGTTTTTTCTCTCCTGAAAAATTTATCTCGATGGATATTCATGCTTTTGCCGCGACACCCCGCCTCAATTGCAAAAATTACGCTTCAAATTTAATTAAAATTAAATTAAATTGAACATTTCTGGTATATAATCGATGTATACTGATCTACGTAAATTTAGTATTTTACTGCAATATAAAATTCCATTTATTTGTATCCATTCATCCTCTAAATCAGTGGTCGGCAAACTACTGCCGCGCGGCAGCCTTAGCTGCCGTGGCGGGTCGAGTCAAAATCTCGTGGCAGTACCTGCTGCCGCCATAAAGGTCCAACCCGCCACGGATGCATCTTTTGTTTAGCGGTTTGAGTAACGGGGATTAAAATTCAAAACTAAAAATTCTTAAATTTCAAAATTAGCAATTTGAAAATTTGAAATTCGAAATCTGTGGATTTTTGCGATCAAAAAGAATCTAAGAAACGTCTAAAAACCCAAAAATTCAATGAACAATAACACTTTTAGTTTACATTTAATTTTCATTATTAGAAACGTTTTAATTTCCAAAATTAGCGTAGAATGGCATTGTGTAAGCTTATTAAATTCTTTTAATATTCGATCTTCTTATAAAGAAAATATAAAATTACTTTTCATACAGGAATACGAAAAAAACATTTTTAGTTGAAAAATGAGGAATTTGAAACAACAAAATTTAAAATTTATTCTTTTTACGACTACATGACAATCTACAATCTTTTCTTAAGAGAAAAAAAATCAATTAACGATAAATACCTAATTTTGGAATTTAATTTTCATTGTAAGAACATTTTTAATTTAAAAACTGAGTGTCCAATGGCCTTCTATTGAGTTATTTTAATATTCGATACTTTTGTATGGGAAATATAAAATATTTCTCATACTTTTCGCATGAGAATGTGAAGACAATATTTTCAGTTTTCAAATTGGCAATTTGAAACTTTGAAATTCAAACTCTGTGCGTTTTATGATTGCAAGTACCTGTAATTAATAATATATACAGGGTGTCCACGCCGGGCCTTACCCAAAAGTATGCAACCCGCTATAAACCGCCATAAGAATAGCATTGTCGTTCAATTGTCGTTCATCGTCATCATTTTATTATATATGAAATTTACCAGCATGGTTGTGACTCACGAGTGAGAGTGAAGGAAGGGGCTTTCTTACTTTAAAATATTGGTCTGAAAAAATGAGCAGAAGAATAGCGCACTTCAATAAATTGGATTTATTGATAATATTAGTCAATTTTTTAAGTTAGTTTAAAAGTAACCGTTAATAACATTTTTAGTATTTCAAAACATTGACTTTTAACTTCCCAAGAACAACTTTAGATGTGTGTAATCGCAAAAAAGCCACAGGTTCCGAATTTAAAACTGTTAAATCGCTAATATAAGAATTTTAAAAAAATTGATTGCTAACTTCTTATTCCCATTGAGTACTCCGTCTGACAATGAACCCCGGCCGAGAAAAGCTAATACAACCGAACCCTACGCAGGAAAACCATAGCGTTGACGAACAAAGCCCGGGAGGCAAAAAAAATTTCTTGGGCCAAGCCTGCCCTGACCTGAAAAGCGAGCAAAAAGTTTGCCGACCACTGCTCTAAATCTTCTGCTCACTGACCAGAAGTACATAATTCAAGTCACAGTACTTCCTGGATATTCGTGGGCTCACTCATTCTCATCATTGACGGTGACTCATTCACACGCTTTGACGCGGTTGCTATGGAAACAGTGAAAAGTTGTAGAGAGCAGCACCTCGATATAGACGAAATATAGTTAGTTATATATTTTCGGTATCCCTACTCCTGACCCTTGCCGCATCTAGGTAAAATATCTTTGATGGTACCTTTATACATTGAAAATTTCATTTATTTTGTCAGTAAGAAAATCTGAATAAAAATATATAATTTAAAATCAAATTAGCTATTTTTCATTTACTAGATTATGGGTAGGTAGATAAGTAAGTAAAAAGATATATATGTTTGGAAATAACTAACTTTATTCAGAAAAAAAACTTATTATTAATACAAAAGATACTTATAAACTAGACTTTTCTATCGAACTATTGCGACAATCGTCAAAACCTAGCCATTTTACAAACAGGTTATTTCCACGTTTTTTCAGTAGTTTTTTCACAAGATGAATGTCTGGATTTAAAACTCTGCCAAGTTCTTGTTCATAAAAACTACCTCTAATAGCTTTGTCTTAATAATCTTTAAGCATATACGTCACTGGTTCGGTATTCTTAACATGACTTATGGTAAATATTTCAGTTGTCCAATTCGGTGTATATCCTTTTTCAAAAACATGCTTGCTTGTACGTAATTTAACTCCAACTTTAAATTTAACTTCTTTAACTGCTTCTTTCACATTGAAATTTTTGTATACATCAAACAACAATTTTTTCTCATTTCGTTTCTTAACATCTTTTGGTTTCATTATAATAGTCTGGTGTTTGGTATCGTTGTAAGACAAAATTAAAATTTTCAAAATATCTATCCACTTATAATTACCCTGCAAGCTAAATTGCATCCACATTTTATTTTTTAATGTACGAATAAATCGCTTGCGAATTGATGCTTTCAAATTACTAAATATCGAGTACAAATTTATTGTATATCGCTTCACAAGATTTTCAAAATGTGAGTTGTAAAATCCTTTACCTCTATCAACATGTACATTTTTTGGTACGCGCCCTTTATCAAGTATAGATTCCATGGCTGCAGCTACATCTTCACCCTACTTGGATTCAACGGGAACAGCCCAAGCAAATTTCGAAAATATGTCAATTACAGTTAAGATGTACTTGTATCCTGTGTTTTGTCTCGCGTATGGTTGAATTTTAACAAGATCAGCTTGCCATGTCTCATCAATGCCACGGATGTCAAAATGCCGACGTTGATAATTTCTTCTAGCAGGCTTATGCAGCTCCTTCACCAACTGCTGCTTCTCAACGTCCATTTTTGAGAGTATTCAGTCTAGTGACTACTTGACTAATGAGCTCGGAATTTCGATACACCAGTTTTTGAATTGATTCAACATCAATTTTCACATTTTTAAAAAGTTTATCTGCGGAATTTTCCAAAGTCTCAATCATCATATTATTGTTGACTACTTCAGTTCGAAAGGAAGCTATAACATCCTTGATAGTCTGAAGTTCACGCTGTATCATATGTTGCACCATATTCAGATTAACGGCATCATTCTGCTCTTGAGTATCAGCTACTTTACCCAAGATTTTACTATTCATATCATAATCTCCTTCAGATGTGACTTTAAAGCCAAATCCAGGAGGACCACGACTTGTACTCTCTGTTCGCTTAGCATGACGTCCGAATACATCGATGCTCATCTTGTAAATAATGAAAATCTTGACAAAACACTCATTAATATATAATTCCAGCTTCTCGTCGTTCTTCAATAATTGATAAAATTTCGTTTGTGTGACTTGGATATCCAGCTGCTTGAGATGCTAGCAGTGAACGTAATCGATCCACTAATTCATTTGATTATCCCAGTAAATGTAGTCTAATTTATTATCTTCTGTGCTAATCATATATTTTGGAATTAAATCCTTACCTGATGGAAAACGCTTCTTATTTTGTTTATTAGTTTTTGAGGGTGATGATACATTTATTTCTTTATCTTTGAATTTTCTAAACTTCAAAGTTCTATTATCACGAAGTGCCCCATCAACTTCATTACATTTTTTATGTGCATTTGTTGAAATTATGATTTTTTAAATAATTTGCAAAGTCATATCTAAGCTTATCAAATTTTCTGCTGGATCCTTTTTAAACAAAAGTTCCAACAAGCCTTGAGTTGTTGGATAATTGCTCCCAACCACAATAATATGGTTCGGTTCAGAACTTATTGGTGAATCACCAATCATTAATCTATTGTTAGTAAATTCTCGTACACTAAATGAAACATGTAGATCCTTTTTTCTTTTTCCTAAACTTTCAAGATAATTTTTCACAATACTATTCCATGAAGTGGTACCTATTGTTTCTTCAGAGACTTTTGATGTTTTTGAATCTGTATCCGCAGCTGATTTGAATGAAGCTTCAGCATAATCTTCCAGCTGCGAGTGTTATTCAGTTTCACTCTTTACTTCATTTTTGACTTTATTCTTGACTTCATCTTCAACTGGATCAATTCTTTTAACAGTTTCAAAACCATTGACTATTTTCTCAAGCGGTGTAATGATTGGCCTAAAGGTATCATCAAGTGTCTGCTCAACTGCTTCTTTATCCAACTTTAGTAATCTATGCTTCCTTCGAATCGCTTCACTAGCTTTAGCAATTTTACGCAAAATACTTTTTTCATTATGAAAGCCCTCCTCACGTATAGACATGTTAATGCCACAGTTTTCAAAGTGTGACTGTCTCTATGTAACCATTACATACATATATATTGCTTTTCCAGATTAGCAAAACAGTCGAAACCTTTTCTATATCTACCTTGATTTAGATTTATATTTTTATCAATTACAACAAATACATGCTTATCATCATATCAGCAAGCTAAGCACATTTGTTTAAATTGTGAATAAGGCGTAAATATGAAAGTGCTATTGTTAACCTTGATGATAAAAACAATTTAGGGACTCATTTTGTTGCATATATAAAGATTAACAATAAAATAATTTATTTTGATAGCTTTGGTAATCTCCGGCCACGTTTGGATCTCTTTAAGTATCTAGGTGTTGGTAGCGTAAAAGATAATCATGAAAGGTATCAAAATTATGATACATTTGTGTGTGGGCATTTATGCCTGAAATTTTTATGTAATCAGTTAAACTCTAAAAGCATGTATAATCTATATAGATGCAGAGACTAATGATTTCAAGTCAGTCAAATGATAGCCGTCATCATGGATGATTCATTGACACTAACAATATCGGGATCTACTTCCATTCTAGAAAGTCAGTATTTTCCTCCAATTGGATTATCTCCATATAAAAATTACGCTCTTGGTCTTGTTGAATTTCAAACCTTCAATTCGATACCTAATGTAGACATTGGTCAAAATAAATTTTATGTGGATGATGAAATAATTGAAATACCTACAGGGAGTTATGAAATAAGTGACATAAAGCGCTATCTACAGAATGTTTTATTAAAAAAGGGTATTGAAATTCATATTGAACCAACACAGAAAAAACTTAGGGTAAATAGTGTTGCAGGTAATTTTGTATTTTTACCTGTTCGTATTGGTAAAACACAAATATTACCCTCGATGGGTAGAAACTGTCATTTGTTCTCTTTAAAGTTGTCACCACCGTCTTGAAAATTGGAAAGCCACTAGCTTTGAATCGCTGAAGTGAAGTTAGCTGATGGTTGGTGTAACAGGCAAATCGGATAAGTGCGGCTTCATAAAGGCTGTTTTGCCGAATCGTTAGAATTGTCAAAAGTTCAATATGACATTTACAAGGCCTTCAGGGTAAACAATGAGAATTACTCCCGAACGTAGGTAAACGCCGAATAATACGCTAGATGTGCGGGTAAAGTTTACCCACATGGGGTAATTTTTGTTTCAGGTAATCTTTACCCCGAATTCCGGGTAAAGTTTACACTTAGTTTTTTCTGTGAAACAATAATACTTTGAAAAGTAAAAATTATTGCAGTCACGACATAAATTTTCAACCTAAAGATTCTATCGGTCATTTTCTGGGGTTTTTTCCACGCAGACTAGAAGCTAAACAAGTTTATGAATCTGACCAACCAGTATCAATCATAAAAGTGAATTCTTTCATAATTAAGTGTAGCATAACGACAGGTGCATACATTAATGGTCAGAAAGTACACAATATTCATGAATTTTTTCCTGTGGTGTCACCTGGATATAAGATAGTGGAAGCACCATCTCATGTCATTTACTTACCAGTCACCGTGCAAACAATAGATCATATAACGCTCCGTATAGTTAATCAAGACGGACATTTCTTTAATTTTCGTGGAGAAATCATAACAATCAGACGCCACATCAAGTCTTCACGCTAATGGGTATTGTCTTCAATAAAAAGGTTGGCTTCAGCTATAATACTTTATTACCATGTCGTACACTGAAAAAAAAATGTTTGGATCCAAAGAAATGCATTTCTTTGATTCCGTTTATTTGAGCAAAAAAACCATTTACTTAATTGTACTGAATATTGTTTGGAAGCAAGAACCTCATGCATTGATTCAAAGAAATCATTTCTCTGGGCGCCATTTCTTTGAAATAAAGAAATATTTCTTGGTCTCAGAATATGAGATAATTAACTCAAGGAATTGTCATCTCTAAAACTAAGAACCTAGTTTACTTAAATCTTGCTTTCGCACCCACAGAAATATCTCTTTATTTCAATGATTTTGTGCCTTTAAATTAAAAAAACATCATATTTGAAATATGTAGTACATCGATGCGTGAAACAAATATTTTGGTTTCTTTGAATCAAAGACATATTGAGATAAATGAAAGCAATATTAATTAAGTGAAAGCGATATTTCTTTGATATAAGGGTTTGATACTGCTGTTCTAATAGAACATGTCATTAGTCGAATGAAGTAATTTGTTCACTTAAGTAATAATTTATTCACTTGGAAGATATGTTCCTTTGAATAAACAGTGTGAAGCGCTTTATGCCCAATATACATTTCCTTCAAGTGAAGAAATATATTCTTGAAATAACTTCATACACCATTCGTTCAAGAAAATATTTTGGTAAAATTCTTTATTTTGTACCGAGTAGTTCAGAACATATGCCGCCAGGTGCGCAGATTTTATAGTCTCACAATAGAAATGGATTCTCCAGTCTTTAAGTTAGCCATACATTTTTCACCGAAGATATTCATCCGACCAGCTACAGGCCCATTAGTCTTCTTAATACAATGAGCAAAATTTTTGAAAAAAATAATACTCACTGGCGTAAACTATCACCTCGAGGAAAACAGCATCCTCAAACCGCAACAATACGGTTTTAGAAAAGGTCACTCTACGCAGCACATGATGCTTAAGCTTACAGAAGCGATTAGCTTGAATTTTAATCGAAGAAAACCTACAGGAGCTGTTTTCCTCGATGTAGAAAAAGCCTTTGATAGTGTCTGGCATGTAGGACTGCTCAGAAAACTAATAAATTATAACTTCCCAAGAGGGCTTATCCATTTTATACATTCTTATCTCTCCAACAGAAAATTCTCAGTCAAAATAGGCCAGACACTTTCAAAAGAGAAACACATCCGAGCGGGTGTTCCCCAAGGCAGTATTCTAGGACCGGTATTCTTCATTATCTACGTTAACGACATCCCTGAGGTCCCCGAAGTTACAATCGGATTGTATGCTGACGACACAGCACTATTTACTTCTTCTTGGTCAGTTCCAAAAATCTTAAGATTACTTAACAAAGCTCTTGAAATCATTGAGGCATGGGCTAAGCTTTGGATAGTAAAAATTAATGTAGCAAAGTCAGAATCAATCCTTTTCTCAGTCAGAAGGCCTGCTAAAATAGATCCACCAAAAATGTTTAATGAACCAATAGAATGGAAAAATTCCGTAAAATACCTAGGAGGTAAACTTCATAAACGTCTTAATTGGAAACAGCATATCCATGAAACTAAAGGGAAAGCTCTCGGGGTTATCTCGCGTTTAAATCCTATTGTTAATAGATACTCGAGTCTAAAACCTGAATATGGTATCCTGATTCACAAAATGTTTATTCGACCAATCATAACCTATGCCTGTACAATTTGGGGAGGTGCGTCTAAAAGTAACATCAATCACATCCAGATCATACAAAATAAATTCCTCAAACGTATCACAAAAACTCCTAGATATACCAAGAACTCTGTCCTCCACAGAGAATTTCAATTACCTTACATTTCAGAGCATATCAAAGAAACTGCCACTAAATTCTATAAATCTACATCATTATCACCTTTTGAACATATCTCCTCTCTAGGGAAATATAACTTTGACCCGCTTCGCAAACGCGCGATGCCAAGAGACTTTCTAATGAAATAAGTCACCCAGGTCGAGGTGGCCTTGCCACCCCCGACCTACTAAACACTTTTCTCTCTTTCGACACCTCTACCACCTTCCCCCTCTTCTTCTTTACTTCTCTTTCATAAAACAAACTATCAGATATTGTGGTTTTTTCCCGTCTGCGGGCTTTTTTTTTCCACATATAACAAACGTCAATTTAAATTCCAGTCATGTCAAATTTCTCTCAGATTGTGTAACAATGCCCAAACGGGTAACACACAACAACTTCTTCCAGTTCGATCATTCTTCGGGGAGATCATTAATCGCGAGTGCGCGATTGGCGCGGCTTCGCCGCACCATTCGCCCACTCCCGTGCATTGGATCTCACAAGAGGGGGCGATGGTTGGGGCCCCCTCATCCCCACCCCTTTTTTTCACCGAAGATATAATCTGAAATATGTGGTGATTGGTGTTTATCGGTCTTCCTAAGCATCGGCCAGTTGGTCTGGCTTGAAATTCTTTTTCCTACTCCGCGAAAATGAAAATAAATATATCATTATAAATTATAATCATTATAATTGTATTGATTTTTTTTATAATTGTATTGATTTGAACCATAAATTGATCTTGAATACGGCGTCTCTGTCTTAAATATGTAATAATACTAAGAACAAGTGATAGGTATGTTAAATTTCGAATGAATTTCACTCGAGCGATCTGAAGTTCAATTGCGCTAGCAGAAATGTGTGCATATATTTGAGTCGTTTGTGAAACGTTTTCACTTAATAAGAAAAAACTATTTGGAAAGCCAGTGTTAATCGATGCCTGCTTAAATCTACGTGTTGGACATGTGCGTCGTTTGTGAAAAGTTTTCCATGAGTTGAAGCTGAGACAAATTCCAAGGAATACATTGCCATGGAGCAGAAGAAAAGTTTAATTTCTTACGGGAAATAATTCTTCTTACCATATTTTGATCACTGCAATCGTATTTCATATGCAGGATATATCATAAAAAAAAATTGATTAGCATTTCGAACTTGAAAGTTCATTGCCTCACTACCCGATTCGGGTAGTGTTTCTAGGTGGATAAATACTACCAGTGTGGGTCCACCACACCCATGACGGGCCAACACCACGCAGTATTCCCCGAACGGTCACCCATCCAAGTACTAACCGCGCCCAACGCTGCTTAACTTCAGTGATCTTACGGGAACTGGTGTTTTCAGCGTGGTAATGCCGTTGGCGAATGTCGTTGGATATATCATAATCTCCAAAAATATTAAGTGAAGGTTTGACGGGATGTCAACCGGCGAATGATCCTTTTGGTTACATCTGAAAGTCAACCTACCTTTTTTACTGATATTCAGATTCTTGTATTACTGTGAAGAGAATAAAAAGATTCAAGATTTTTTGTGCTTGCCTCTGTATTTTTGTGTATCGGCGTTTAGTTGTTTGTCATGGAAGAGGAAATTTTAAACATTGAAACTCCCATAATTTTTGACGAATCTATCGCTCATTGTGAAGTACATGCACATCAGCCATATGCCTCATCAACCTTCAATAATAGTGATGAAATTCCAATTTCTGTGCAAAATCAAGATCATTGTCTTCTACCTAGCAAGAGCTCACTTTACGTGCAGGGAAGATTGGTAAAGACTAATGGAACTCCAGTGGACAATACAGCTTTAGTTTGTAACGCCATCGGTCATTTATTTGAAGAAGCAAGATATGAAATCAATGCTATTGAAATTGATAGAAATGAAAATGTTGGTCTCACTAGCCTTATGAAAAATTATATATCTTTAAATCCTGGACAATCAGATTACGCAGAGAATACTGGTTGGCTTGAAATAAATGATGATGCAAAATCATTTACTAATGCTATTGGTTATTTTGATATATCCATACCTCTTAGCATGATATTTGGTTTTGCTGAAGATTATCACAAAATCATTGTTAATGCTAAACATGAACTTATTTTGACCAGATCAAGAAGTGATGCAAATTCCATCTTGCAAACAGCTCCCAATGAGCTGTATAAAATTGAAATTAATAAGATAGAATGTTTTTTACCAAGCGTTAGATTGTCAGATTCGCGGAAATTTCAGCTGCTAAAATATATTGAGAACGATCCATCTATTCTAATAAGTTTTCGTACATGGGAATTGTATGAATATCCTCTACTTCCCAGGACTTCAAATCATGTTTGTACTGTAAAAACACCAACGCAATTGGAGAAACCGAGATTTGTTGTATTAAGTTTTCAAACAACCAGAAAAAACAATACTAATAAAAACTCTAGCCGGTTTGATCATTGCAACCTAACTAATGTGAAACTATTTTTGAATAATAATCAAAGTTATCCTCATGGTAATCTGAATCTCAATATTAGCAAAAATCAGTATACTCTACTTTATGAAATGTATACAAACTTTCAAGCTAATTACTATGGTAAAGAACCACAACCATTGTTGTCGAAAGGATAATTTATAGAGTATGCGCCTCTAGTTGTTATTGATTGTTCGAAACAAAATGAATCATTGAAATATGGACCTGTTGACGTTCGATTGGAATTTGAAAGTAGTGAAAATTTTCCCGCTCAAACATCAGAATATTGCCTCATCTCACATGATCATGTAATTGAATATAAACCAATAAGTGGTGCGGTGAAAAAGTTGATATAGAAATATTGTAAGCAGATTGAATCAGTTTAGTTGCTTAAGAAATGGAATACGAGGTGGATGTACAGGGCTTTAGGCGTCTAGTCAATGAATTTATATTGAGAGAATTAGCTATAGTTTTAATCAATGATGATGCGGTACCTTTTTCTGTTTTGTTTCAAACTCCTTGCAAATGGAGCTGCATCCCATCAAAGTATAGATGTATGAATCGATGGTTGGAATATAATTTTCATGGCCTACCGTGGAATACTGGTGATGTACCTTATCCGTTTGTGAAAGAAATCTTGGAAACTATTTTTCAAGATGCTGGTGAAATTTATGTGAAAGGCTTGGAAAAGAAAAATTTGTTTAAAAAGTTTGTTACTCAGAAATAAACGCAAATTATTGACATGCATGATATGGAATGTCCTTCATTGAAAATATTATGCGATGAGTCATCTACTAATGTATGCTCACGTCATTCAAGCACAACAAAAATTTTACTAAGCACTTCAAAATGTTACTTTATTGAAAAATTGGTTATCTCAAGATAATTAAGAATTAGGTATATGAAATAAGTGTCTTACAGCTTTTTCAGTTTTAAGTTAGTATGCAAGTTTAAAAAATGTATTCTTTTTCATAAATAAATAGAATTACATACATTTGAATATGAAGATCTGTTTTCTTATTCATAACTCATAATTTCATATGTCTTAATGTTTTTAAGGTTATTAAATAAAACAAAAAATATATATTCAAATTTTCATTGATTGAAACCAAGAACTTTTTCTCTTCATAATTGATATAAGAATTATTTTTGACAGTAATAAATACAATAGTTCATAGTTCAATCAATAGTTCATATTATTCACTCATACCATATAACAGTATTCACTCAAGTTTAGAAACTGCATTCATTCATTCATTTGCATAAAAACTCTATTTTGAAATAACAGTACATCATTATCATCATTGTCAACATCCATGAGCTCAGGCACTCTATTTTTATACCCCCATGGGAGAGTAATTATTTTTCCATTATTTTCATCTTTCATCAAACCAAACACTTTTTTGTTTAGAAGACGTATACCGTAAGCATTATTTGGTGAACAATCTGATGCATCGAATTGGTGCGAATCTTTTTTAATATAATCGTAGACGTTGGGAACTTTGAATTGATATATTAGGTTGTCTGTGTCTGTATAGAGTAATTTTGCATTGTTACCAAACGTGTTCTGAATATAATAATAATGAAAATCATGAATTATTATTTTTGATATATCAAGAACTATAAATCCTGTATAAATTGGTTTATTGAATTTAATTTTTGTTTTATTCATTTCAGCGATTAGCATGTCTTCATCGAATATGGTGAGGCTATGAAAATTTTATCTTGCGATTAAATTTTTCGCACCATACCGCCCCTCCCATTTGGTTGCAAGCCTTACATCTTTATGCTTTCTAGCATTCTCCATAGTTTTACCAAAAACTGAATTATTCATTAATTTATAAAAGTTTTTCTCAAACTTATTCACTGATTTTTTCCTATATTCTGTATTTAGATCAATGTAGTTAGATTCATTCCCAAGGATAAATATTTTTTCAAATTTCTATATTTTCTATATTTTCGAATTTATATATTTTTTCTTCATTAGCAAATTTGGTACTAATTTTGGAATTATGCATTTTGAGATAGGTGGTATGAAATGTTCTCGGCATAAAGGTATGTCTTCATGTAAATCATGAAACTCTTTTGGATATTCTAAATCTACCTCTAAGATGTAACCTTCAGGTGAATCGTCAGGAACATTGAAAAAGTTTCGTTCATTATCCAAATTTTCAAACCATTTAAAATCTTTGTATGGCAAATATTCGTTCACAGCGGCACCATATTGGTTATTAATATCAAAGTGCATCATGTAAGACTTTGGTTCACTTGCATTAAAATTTGATTCTTAAAATCTATTATTTGCCTTTGCATATCTGTTTGAGCATTGGGAAACCCCACCTCGAATACCTTTTTCAATAAATAACAACATTTCAACATCTGTGAATAAATCGAGTTCAATTCCCGTATGTTTTAACATTGCATCAAAAGCAAGTCCCGGTGCTGTGTAATAGTGTGATGGATCTAAAGTGTACGTTGAAAAACATGTTTTTTTTTTTAATTTTGAAAAATATCGGCCAAAAGTAAAACATCAGTTTTTAAATAAAGATCAGAGTGTTCACCCATAGTTTTTAAAATTAAAAGTTTTCCATACTTTACAAGCATGTTGATGATCTTGGTCTTAAATATTTGAACCGTTTAATTTTGAATAAGAAGCCTCTTTTATTGGCAATTGTTTTTCATGCAGTTTTACCCCACTATCAATATACTCATAAGGAAAAACACCTATCCTTGTTAATAAATTAAATTCACCATCATTTGCGCAATATTGTCTCGTAATTTTTTTCTCATCATTATTCAAATATGTTGCCAATTTTCAAGACTACTAGGCATAAATCTGAAAGAGTCAATAAATCGAAGCTTTACATTTGTTCCTTCTACCTGTTTTGTAAAAGATATATATTTCTCTTTGTTTATAGGTAATAATTGAACTCTACCTACAAAACTTGTAGCTAAGTCTTTTATTAAATAATGGGCGTCATATCCTGATAAGTTATGAAAAACTACAGGAATCACATGCGAGTCTTTATTGTTAATATTACAAGATTCATGACTTGGAACGCGATATTTACCTATAAAATGATCATGATCGCGATGTTTAATGTCATCATTCGCAAAAAGCTTTTCACAAATGAGGCTTTTTCTTGTCGTTTTAAGTTCATGCTCTTGCTGCAATGTTAAATACTCCATTGGGATAATATTTTTCAGAAATAAATGTACTTCCTCAGACACACGTTTTAATTTTGTCATAAACCAATTTATACAGTCTTCTCCACTATAAACTCCAAGTTCAGGTAGAGAATCATCAACGTTGCAATATTTATAAAAAGCTACACTTGTTGGGACATGTCTTTCGTAACTGGTTGATTGCACATCTGAATTTTTTCCTAATAAACATTCTATATCAGCATAAATTGCCACCGAGGCTTTTTCTTTGAATCTATAGTTTTTAAATTTCAATCTGTTATTCTCTTCAATTGGTAGTATTACCCTGCATTTATTCATATTCTTGCAGTCAAATTTATGATTATTCAAAGATTTTCAATCATCAGGAGATGAATTGTGGGCTTGTCTGATATAATTTGACTTAAATACAGCGAAAAAATTTCCTCTTTCTTGTTATTTTCGTAAGACTCTTTACTATAAACATTTATAGTTAAATTATTTAATTTTTCAAATTTCGGTATTTCATGTTAACTAGTAGGAAATTGTATTCCATCATATCTGAGTTCAGTATTGAAATGAGGATAAGAACTAGTACGGCTAGAATGTCTTTGAGCAGGATACAGAGCTGCCATTACCGACCAGAGAAAACAAAAAGCATCAGTATTCTCTACATTTACAACTGCTCTTTTATCTCTTACAAATTTTGGTAATCGTATATAAGTTGGCAAACCAGCAACCGAAAGTGGTGTATATTTATTGAAATTGACATTTAAGTTTATAATTTCTTTTAATTTCCAATTAGACTTTGTTTGTTGAAATTCTTCAACTTTAAATAATATTTTCTCTCTTACTTTAATCTCAAACCATTCACCAATATCTGTCAACTCAAGAATAGTTTTGTTTTTGGTGTTAAAAAATTTTATTTCTTCTATTTCCCTACCTTCTTCTAAAGCACTATATTTAGCAGGTAAAATAACGTTGACTTTTAAACCCCCCATAATTTTGAGAGTATTTTTTATTCGTGAATCAATAATTTTCTTTGCGTCATCTAAAAAGCTATTTAAATCCTTATGAGTTAAATTTATTATTAAACCTGTTCTAATGCGACTCCTGAAGGCAGTCTCCATGTCTTCCCACTTGATATTTTGTTTGTCCACAGCTTCATTGATCCCTGCTCCTCTTCTTCGTAACTTCTTGAATTTCCGATTTCTAGATTTTAAATTCCCAACTAAAGATTGAATTTTATTTTTTTGACCCAAAGAAATCTCTTTTCCTCTTCTCAGGAGTTTATTCAACAGCCGTATGTTTTGGATTCCACCTCGGATCCAAAAATCAATTTCTTCAAATGTGGCAGTTTCTTCCAAAATTTCGTGCGCCTCATCCATCATTTTAATAAGTCTCTTACACTGCAATGCTCTGAATTCATTTTCAGAATATTTTTAAAAATATGCTCGCTGAATAATTTTTATGTTTGAAAAGTCGAACACCAAATACTAGGTAAATTGCACTAAATATTTCAGTCAATTTTCCCACTGAATGCTACACACTGAATAGTAGCTAATCGTACACCAAACTCACGCTGAACTTTATATTATATTGCTTTCAATTTGTCTGCCGACTCGCTTGGAGGTTTGATATCAACTGGAGAACTCATTTAAAAATCCGAGTTATACATTGTATATTATCCATAGAACCATAAGTATGAATGTATAGACTATAGCTGGAATCTAAGATCGCTTAATGACTATAGTTGGAAGTTTCTCATCTGGAGTTCAGGCTAGACACCGCGACGCCAAATTACAATACTCATACGTTACGCTCGTGTTGCTGTTCCACGCTTCTTCACATCCAACTATAGAAACCTGAGATTGGAATTTCAAGCACTATTCACACCAAAAGTGTTATTTAAAAAATCAAAGACAGTCTCCCATGCTTATGACGTAGTTTCAAAATGTTTAAACCATTCGTTTGTCGGCAACATTGAAGGCAACATTGCCAAGGGATTTGTTATTAAAAAATATATCAAAGAGATGACGTGATATGAGTGACACATTATACTTCTGGAATGTATTTATTGAAGACCGAGCAACGTGACACTTACGTTTGTTACCCAATTCTATAAAAAATATATAACGTTAACAATTCGTTTGTCGGCAAATATCAAAGGGTGAGCCGATGAACCACGGTTTTTTTAGCATGGAACAGAACCATGTCGGTATCATGTCGGTAACAGGAATCTTGCGTCAGAATGCTCCCTGCCTATCTACTTGTACTGAAATGTATCGTTCGTGACTCCTGTGAACCGACGGCTTTCCTTTTTGAAACTCTCACCATGTTTTTGTAACTCGTCTCGGGTTCGGGGGCCGCCGTCAGTCCACACTAGTCACGAGAGCGCTAATGTAAAACGTTCAAAAAAAAACAGAGTTTTTGAGGCACTTTTTTAAGCTTAAGGTGTCTAGAATGCAACGCAGTTTTCCAAATTTCGAAATATGAAATTGTTTACTAATTGCAGACCAATTTACACAAACATATCATCTTGGAAGGAAATAATGATGGAAAGTTGTTTTATGGTTTAAAATGTGCAGTTTTGTAACATGATTCAAGTAAACTTTAAATAAATGAAATCAGATCAATATTCCGCAAGAAAATGCTTTAGGAATGTCTCATGATTTAATGAGAGTAGCCACCGTATAAAAAGTGTTAGAAAAAAGTATCCATTTCACAACAATAGGGACTTCATAAGGAGGGGGATACCGGCACACTCCCAGGTCAACAGCTGGGAGTAAAAAAGGCAGGGACGTCTCAATATCCCAAAGTTCTAATAGTACGGGGCCCTAGAATTTATTTAAATACGACTTTTTCCATTGACAAACGAATAATTGTTTATAATAAAATTTGGCTGTTACCAATTTTCATTAATTTTGAGCCAGTTTTTAGTACATCCATGGCATATAAGTAATTGTAATTGATATGAATACATATAATATGGTTTTTATCAGTAAAAAAATAGTTTTTCACTAATTGTATATAACAAAATCTTTCCGTTGCCAATTTTGATTAATTTTGAGCCATTTTTACTACCTTGATGACATAAAAGTGATTGTTATGGATATAAATATATGTAATATGGTTTTTATCAGTGGAAAAAAGTTTTTTTACTAATTGTTTATAACAAAATCTCGCTGTTACCAATTTTGATTAATTTCAGCCATTCTTTAGTACTTTCATGGTATAAAGGTGATTGTAATTGATATAAATATATGTAATATGGTTTCTATCAGTTAGCAAATAGTTTTTTACTAATTGTTTATAACAAAATCTTGCTGTCACCAATTTTGAATAATTTTGAGCCATTTTTTAGTACTTCCGTGGAAAAGACGTTATTGTCATTGCTATATGTATAGTTATAATATTTTTATTTGATAAATAAATAGTTTTTCAATAATTATTCATAACAAAATCTTGCTGTTACCAATCTTGATAATTTTGGGCCATTTTCAGTATTTTCGTGGCATAGGAGTGATTGTCATTGCTATAGGTATATGTAATATATTTTTTATCAATGAACAAATAGTTTTTGCTTCCTCATAGAGGAAGCTTTGTAATGGTGACATTTTTCAAAATTTTTAAATTCATTTAATTAAACCCTCCCTAATTTAAAAATGTCTAATACAATGTTCTAAGCAATTGTCCGGATGTGTGTGTGTGGATGTATGGATGTGTGGATGTGTGGATGTGTGTGTGGATGTGTGGATGTCACGCTTTTTTGTGAACACGATAACTACAAAACGGTTGCAGATAAATTGATGAAATTTGGAGAGCTTATTTTTCTCACTAATATCTTGAAACTGACCGAAGGATTTCTAAAAATATTTATTGAATTTTTTTCTAGCACTCAATAGTATTTTAAAAATCGGTTTTTTATAGTAAAACTTTTTTCATTCGCATAATTCAAAGTTGATGCAAGAACATAAAAGATTCCTTGGTTCAGGACGAATCGATTGCCCTTTAATATTAATACATTTTATTGAAGAGTAGGGAAGTTATGGTAATTTATATATTTTGAAAATCGGTTTTTTATAGTAAAACTTTTTTTCACTAGCATAATTCTAAGTTGATGCAAGAATATAAAAGATTTCTTGGTTCGAGAGGATTCGATTGACCTATAATATTAATGCATTTTATTGAAGAGTAGAGAAATTATGGTAATTTATATATTTTGAAAATCGGTTTTTTATAGTAAAACTTTTTTCATTAACATAATTTAAAGTTGATGCAAAAACAGAAAAGGTGTGTTGATTCGAGTCGAATCGATTGACCTATAATATTAATAAATGTTATTGAAGAGTAAGGAAGCTATGGTAATGCATAATATTTTAAAATACGGTTTTTTATAGTAAAACTTTTTTCATTAGCATAATTCAAAGTTGATGCAAGGATGTAAAAGATTCCTTGGCTTGGGACGAATCGATTGACCTATAACATCAATACAGTTTATTGAAGAGTAAGGAAGCTATGGTAATGCATAATATTTGAAAATACGGTTTTTTATAGTAAAACTTTTTTCATTAGCATAATTCAAAGTTGATGCAAAAATGTAAAAGATTCCTTGGTTCGAAACGAATCGATTGGCCTATAAGAATAACGTATTTTATCGAAAAGTAGGGAAGTTATGGTTATTTATATATTTTTAAAATCGTTTTTTTATAGTAAAACTTTTTTCATTAACATAATTCAAAGTTGATGCAAGAACAGAAAAGATGTGTTGATTAGAAACGAATCGATTGACCTATAATATTAATACATTTAATTGAAGAGTATGGAAATTGTGAAATTGCATAATATTTGAAAACACGGTTTTTCATAGTAAAACTTTTTACAGTAACATAATTCAAAATTGATGCAACAACGGAAAAAATCTCTTGATTCGAGGCAAATCGATTGATCTATAATAATAATAATACACTTTCTTGAAGATTAGGGAAGTTCTGCTCATTCGTAATATCTGAATCATCAGTTTCAAACAGAACAACTTTTTTCATCGACATAATTTAAAGTTGATGCATCAATAGAAAAGACTTTTTGATTTTTTTAATTTTTTATAAGAAAATCTGGCCATTGCAGCTTTTAAGTACTTTTTGAATAATTTCCTGACAAAAAAGTGACTTCATTGCATTGAGAATGTGTAATATGTTTTTTTTTACTGATAAACAAATATTTGTTCGACGATTGTTTGTAATAGTATCATTTTGTGATTACTTATATGCCACGAAAGTACTAAAAAGTGGCCCAAAATTAATCAAAATTGGTAACAGCAAGATTTGGTTATAAACAATTAGTAAAAAACTATTTGTTTACTGATAAAAACCATATTACATATATTTATATCAATTACAATCACTTCTATGCCATGAATGTACTAAAAAATCGCCAAAAATTAATCAAAAGTGGTAACAGCAAGACTTTATTATAAACAATTACTCGTTTTTCAATGGCGAAAGTCGTATTTAAATAAATTACAGGGCCCGTACTATTAGAACATTGTGGCTACTCTCATTAAATCATGAGATATTCCTGAAGCATTTTCTCGCGAAATATTGATCTAACAAAGGAGTGTTCACTCTCGAGTTGGGACTCGAGCGATCTAAATACTCCTGGAGTTACTCCATCGCGACTTCAAAATCAGAGAGAGTCCACAGGATTTGAAAGAGTTAGCCGAGGTGGGTGCAATTGCAGAATAGGGGCTTCACCTCTGTTTTGGCTGGATTTTTGTTTTTTTTTTGTCGGCAACAAACTATCAGAATCTTTAATTAGACAACAAATTAAGCTATTTGATAAGGAAAAAGTTTTAAATTATTGTTACTTCTGTCACTACGATGTCTCAAATATGGGTCTGTCACGATATGAGACGAAAGGACGCCCTTGCCTATCTAAGGCAATCGAGATATATATGTCACAAAAATAAAAAATGGATATGTAATGGTCAAAAAAATAATGTTGAATAAACCCCTACCCATTTCGAACGTCTTGTGAGGCGGAAAGGCACCCCTTAGACTGTTCACAAAAATAATGTTGGTCAAATCCCTACCCCTTTCCAACGTCCCGTCTCCTGTTGTCACAAGTGACAGCTGATGTGGGTGAAATTCTTCTTTTTGTCGACATAATAGTTTATGTCGGCATACAAAAATATCTAAATATATTTTGATTAATTAAAAACAATTTCATTTCAATTATTTACAGTTTTTCTGGCCGTACGATTGTTTAAGAACACCTAAACTGTAAGTTGAATATGATTATTCTGATATCGTGACATACCCATATTTGAGACATCATTGAAACAAAAGTAACAATAATTTTAAATGTTTCCCTGATCAGATCGCTTCATTTATCGTTCAGTTACACATTCCAATAGTTTGTTGATGAAGACAAAATTTTTTCCAGCCAAAACAGAGGTGACGCCCCTATTCTGCAATCTAACCGCCGAGGTGTAAGAGTTGCTAACTAAGAATCCATAGGAGTCGAGCCGAGTTCTACTCGAGTTGACGGGAGTGGGAGAGCGTTTTTGATTCTCGAGTCATAATCGACACATTGGATTGTGGACGACGGGTTTAGTTGACCTGTCATTGCAAAATTTTCGTGCAATTATTTTCCGGCATTTTCCAAACAACTTCTCGGTTACTTCTTTTGGAAATCCATATAAAAAAACATGCAAATCATCGGTGGACCAGACATTCAAGAGGTACGTAAAGCCATTTTTCAATCTAACATTTT
>CAKNXH010001170.1:6909-18077 GCA_932178445.1 Andricus quercusramuli | reverse complement strand
TGGATATAATACCAATCCGATTTGGCTTTCCGTCCTCCCGGGTTTTTCAAAAAATACTTGATTGGCCAATCAATTTCAAGCAGTCCCCACCATGGGGCACTCTGGCCAATCACAGGCATCGTAGAGAATAAATATATGAGAACAACATAACCTGAAACTTCAGTTTCAGGTCAGCCCTGAAGAAGTGAACTGCAACGTTCACGAAACGTCGGCAACATTCATAGTTTCGCACACGATTGAAACCCGAAAAATCTTTAAATTCTAAATTTTAAATTTAAACTTTTTCTTTGCTTGACTCACCATTTTCAAAAGGTCCGTGGGAGTTAGGACACATTTTATAATATGTATTGTTTTCTCTGTGTGCGTTGCGACCAACCGAAGCAACCACGTTAGGTCACTCTCGTAATTTATTTATTTATCGATAAGTTACAATAATAATTTATAATTGGAATTGATAGTTTATAATATTGTTTAATAACTTATTTATTGTTGATGATTTATTATAAATAATTTATTTATTCGGCAAAATGGAAATTTTGGAAGAGAGATAAGTATCTTTCTGGTTTTTTATTGGTAATAATAAAATCAAGTGGATTCGCGCTCGATTGATAGGTATGTCGCGAAATTCTAACATTGCTTGGGCGGAAGTGCGGGTTCGCCCACATGGCTCATGATAGAATTCAAGCGAAGCGATCTATTTTCATTATAAATAGTAGTTCCGGCAATTGATAATCATGACTTTTGCGTGGGGAGACTTGTCACGGTGCTGCTGAAGCGTTCGTGATTTTGTTTTCAAAAAATTCATTTTTTGTCTAGAAAGGCTTTGCGCTCGAAAACGCTTTTCTTTGTTCTTACGGTTCCCGTCATAAAGTTTGATTCGGTTATATTACTTTGAGAATGATAACGAGGACGAGAATATTACCGAGAGTGTAAACGGTGGATAAATTCGCTGAGAATTTATGAGAACGATACGAAGTCAACATAACCTCAAATTTCAACTGAATTTTTGATGAATTAGCGGTAAATTCGAATTTAGAGGGTGAGCATTTCAATATTAAGGTTTTAATTAATAAATATTTGATATTTTTTAATTGATGTTCTAATTGATATTTTATGTCGACGTTTTAATATTCCAATTTTATGTAAACGACCTAAACAGTCACAAGATTGTTAAAATCCACAAATTTTCGAATTCTTCTAAAAAAAATTCTTTCAGAATCTCATAAATTCGGTCATATTCTCCGTTATTTAACCCGAATTAAAATTCTCGAGAATTTAAGAATTCTATCTCGTACGATCGCGACAAGACCAATCACACACGTAATTCCTCTCTTGTTACGACCAACCGAGGCAGCCCGCGTGCAATTATACCAACGCTCAATTGCGATTAACAGATATCACGAGTCTTTTCAAACAGTATTCGAAATTAATTGACGAGCCGGCCGCGCTCAAACCTGATCATCCGACTGTCAATGCATTTTCGGGAATACGTACAAATTACTATGACGTCGCGACTTGTGTAACTGAAAGACAAACCGCGACACCGATTGCTAGTTCGACTTTGAATCAGAGTAATATCACGATTTCCGAAAGACAGGACAGACCAAAATTACCGGTGATTCTGATTCCTAAGTTCAATGGGGAACATGACAAGTGGGTCGCGTGGAAGCACAGCTTCGAAGCTCTCGTTCACACGCGTACATATTTGAGTAATTATGTCAAACACACTCAACTAGCTAATTCACTTTCCGGTTCAGCTGAAAATAAAATCATCGCGTTTCCTCCAAGCGAGGAAAATTACACAAAGGCGTGGGACTCGTTATGCGAATCGTATGTTCAAAAACGCATAATATTTGCAGAGCATATCGATGCAATTCAAGATCTACCGTTTCTGTCTAAAGCGAATCCCGATAAGCTCTCTTTGCTCATTGACAAAACCAAACAGCATATCAGTATGCTTCGGGAAGTTAAAATCGAGCTTAACGATTTTAGCGAGCAGATGATCATCCGAATCCTGGAGAGACGTCTTCCGCCAGGAATTCTGGCCAAATGGCAGGATAAACTAGACGGCAACGAGCTGCCGACGCTGAATGAATTGCACAAATTCATCCAGTCAACAGTTTTCAAACTTCGCTCTTTGGATAGGGTTGCTTCGAGTGGCCGTGGGGCGGTAGGAAAAAGGGGGGGGGGGGGTGACAGACTCTTCCAGCCTTCTCCGAAGGTCAGAAAGGTCGAGGGAAGGTCGCTAGTGACTTCTTCCTCGTCAATCACAAACTCTACGTGCATCCAGTGCAAGGGAGAACATCGCCTATACCAATGTCCCGTTTTTAACAAACTTAGAATCGCGGATCGTTCGATTGTGGTCAAAAATCACAAACTCTGTCGTAACTGTCTAAGCGCACACGCGTTTCCGTGTCCAAGCAAACAACGCTACAGGAAATGCAATAGGGATCACCACACTTTGCTACATTTTGAAAGAGCTTCCAAAATTGACAAATCAGACGGTTTTCAGAAGAAAGGAGACTCGAAAGGTTCAAATCTTCCCGCTCCTCAAGCATGACTAAGCAGTCACACTTTAGCTTCGGAGGCTTTTCCATCAGACTCTCAGCTTATGACTACCACTGTTCTGAAAATTCAAAACAATCGAGGAAATGATTTGATGGCTAGTGCATTGTTGGATTCTTGCTCAACGGTTAATTTAAATACAGAAAAATTTGCAAAATCGTTAAAGTTCACTAAACAGACTTGTTCAATCAACATTGGAGCAGTTAACGATTTATACACTGTATCCAACGAGGATATTAAAGCCACTTTCCAATCAATTCACAGCAATTTCAAACGAGAACTGAATTTTTTAATAGTACCTTAAATCGCAGATCTTGTGCCTTATGATACATTTCCTCGAAACTTGTTCGACATTCCAAAAAAGCTACAACTTGCGGATCCACAGTTTCATATGCCTCAGTTGGTGGACATTTTGTTAGCAGCAGGTGTAACACTTTCAATGTTGTCGATAGGTCCAATTAAGCTTGAACATCACAGCTCTGAAATTATTCTACAAAAAACTACTCTAGGTTGGATTATGGCAGGGGGGTCGGATTTTCTTTCAACGTCGGCAAAGGCTTCTCGCGACGTTGTAAAAATAGACAAACTTCTCGAACTTTTTTGGGCAATTGAGGATTTTGATCATGAGCCGGTTAAATCTCGCGATGAAGTTTCGTGCGAACAACATTATGTAGATCACGCCCAACGGGATAAGAGTGGGAGATATCTCGTACGACTTCCTTTTCGAGACAGTAAATTTCAGTTGGGTCAATCCAGAGGTCAGGCCCTAAAACGATTATACGCGCTTGAGAAAAAGTTCGATTCCGATCCGCATTTGGAAACCGAGTATCATGAAAATCTTATTGAATATATTACCCTAATTCATATGACGCTTTGTGACGAAACGAAGGAGGGATGTTATCTTCCCCATCATGCCATAATAAAAACATCTAGTGAAACTACTGAAGTCAGAATAGTATTCGATGCATCAGCGAAAACTTCGACAGGTATTTCACTTAATCAGGTTCTATTAGTCGGTCCTACTATTCAGAATACAATTTTGGATTAGGTTGTTCGATTCCGTACACACACATACGTGATCACGGCGGACATCGAGAAGATGTACAGGCAGGTTCTAGTTCACCCGGACGATAGAAAATTTCAGAAAATTTTTTGTACCATCAAGGTAAAATTAGAACTTTTCAATTAAATACAGTTACGTTTGGAACTGCCTGTGCACCTTTTCTAGCAATCCGTACCTTACACGAACTTGTTCGCGATGAAGGTAAAGATTTTCCACGTTCAAGTAAAATTCTCTTACGAGATTTTTACGTTGATGACCTAGTTTCAGGCGCGAATTTCATCCAAGAAATTATTAGTATTTGCGATGAAATGATCAAGTTACTGGCTCGGGGTGGCTTCAGCATCAGGCAATGGGCTTCTAATCACCCTTCTATTCTTGACAACATTGAAAAGAAAATTTTCAACTTACATTGTGTCGTTCAAGAAGATCCTGTTCAGAAAACTCTCGGAATTATTTGGGATTCCCAACGTGACATCCTCACGTATACGGTTCGGGCTGTCGATGCTCAAACCACTGCCACCAAGAGAAAATTGCTGTCGGAAATTTCAAAAATCTTCGATCCTCTCGGACTTTTGGGGCCGGTAAGACTCTACGCCAAAGTCTTGATACAGGACTGTTGTAAAGCTCAAATCAAGTGGGACGAGTCACTTCCTCAAGATATCCATACCAAATGGAAGGCATTTACTGTTCAACTCGCGTGTTTGAAAAAATTTTCAATTTCGCGAAAATTCTTATGCGAAAATCCAATAGAAGTCGAAATTCATGGCTTTTGCGATGCATGCCTTCATGGCTATGGAGCATGTCTCTATTTTAGATCTGTTTACGCGAAAGGTAGCATTACAGTTAACTTGATTTGCAGCAAATCCAGGGTGGCTCCATTAAGTGGTGTCACAATTCCTCGTTTAGAACCTTGCGCGGCATCAATTCTATAAAAACTCTACGTCGAGTCAAGAGCTCAATTCGAAGTTCCAATGAAGAAAGTAACGTTCTGGTCAGACTCCACAATCGTCTTATGTTGGTTAAAGAAGCCTCCACATTTGCTGAGAACTTTCGAATAAAATAGGATCGCTGATATCCAATCTCTAGGAAATCAAGTCGAATGGAGACATGTCAGATCAGACGATAATCCTGCTGATTGTCTCTCTAGGGGGCAACTTCCAGTCGATTTCATCAAAAATAAGCTTTGGACCACAGGGCCTGGTTGGTTAGCTCAGCCTGAAAGCGATTGTCCTAGAATCGTCGAAATATCATCAGAAAGGGTGCCAGGGTTAAAAGACGGTGTTTTCTTACTCAATTTAGTCAGGTGCAATTATATATATTCTCGAGTCTCATCATTCAAACGTCTTACAAGACTAGTAGCTTATTTTTTGCGTTGAAAAAATTTAAAATCTCGAAGAAATCGTTCACTCTCATGTCAAGAAATTGTCGAGGCTGAACGTCGATTGGTGGCGATGATACAACGCTGAATCCTTTTCTTGGCGAATGCGATCTCATTCGAGTGGGGGGTCGTTTGAAAAAGTCACAATTAATCTACAAACAAAAACACCCTCTCTTATTGCCTAGCAAACACCCGATTACCGATCTTATCATCCGCGAATGTCATGAGGATAATAAGCACTAAGGTATTCAGTCGACGTTGTATGCTCTTGGAGAAAAATTCTGGATCTTGAACGGTAAAAATCAAATAAGAAAAATAGTTCATCACTGTGTCAAATGTATTCGACAACGACCCGAGACAATGCAGGCTCAAATGGCAGTCTTGCCTGAGGTCAGGGTCACAGAAGCGCCAGTTTTCAGTCGTACAGGGATAGCTTTTTTCGGACCAATTCTCATTAAGGAAAAGAAGGATCGCAATAGGATCTTTATCAAAACTTATGGTTGCGTTTTTACCTGCATGGTGTCTAAGGCGGTGCATATCGAACTTGCAACCGACCTTTCAACAGAAGGTTTTTTGGCAGCGTTACGTAGATTTATCAGCCGGAGAGGTGTTCCAGAACACATATATTCGGACAATGGTACAAACTTCATAGGGGCCAACAAAGAACTTCGCGAAATCTATGATTTACTTGATACAGCAGAATTCAAGCATGCGATAGAATCCTTTGCATTATCCAAAAGAATTGAGTGGCATTTTAACCCACCTTTATCCCCTCATTTCGGTGGTCTTTGGGAATAAGCTGTAAAGAGTTTCAAGCATCACTTGAAACGGGTATTGAAAAATCAAAAACTCACTTACGAACAACTTAACACTTTGTCAATTGAAATCGAAGCAATATTACATTCTCGACCTCTATACGCGCTTTCAGCTGATACCAATGATCCCTTAGCTATCACTCCTGCTCACTTATTGATAGGTCGACCTTTCAATTTCTTACTCGAGAAACATCTTGTTTCAGTGCCTGACAATCGACTATCGACGTACAACTTCATCACGAAGGCTCGTCAGGATTTCTGGAGCAAATGGTACAAGAACTACCTCAACGAATTGCAAACTCGCCAGAAATGGCACAAGTCAACCGAGGAACTAAAAGTTAGTTCAGTCGTCATATTAATGGAGGACAGTGTTGGATGTGCACGCTGGCCACTGCGAGTGATCATCGAGATGTATCCTGGGAGAGACGGCATCGCCCCTGTGGCAAGGATCAAGACTGCGAGCGGTAGCTATAAGCGTAATATCACTCGACTGTGTCTTTTGCCGACCGCGTAAAAGACACAGCTGGGTGAAGGTCCAAGCATCAAAGGACCAACTTAGAATAGTATATGAGAGTCTAGAGTAGGATTTGACCGAGGGGTCATTTTCTTAGTTTTTTACGCCAGGGCAAATAAATCTAGTGCGAGTTAAAATAAACTCATTGTACATATTGTAAATAAGTTCCATCTCGTTGAAGTTACAAATCTTTGATAAGGACACCACCCAGTTGGTTGTCAATTTAGGCTAAGCGTTACTTTGTTGTGATCAAACTCACCAAATCATTGGATCAGTCCCTCAAAAGGAAACTGACCTCATTATTATTACATTAATCATCGTTCTTTGTTCTTGTTGTATCGGTCTGTATCGATAGTAGTTTTAAGGAAATAAATTTACTTTCTTCTTATGGATTATAATCATATTCAATTCTGCTTCACTTTGTTGAATGTAATTCTACTAACTTCGCAGCGTTTGCCGGTAGTATGTTACGTCGTATCAAAAGGTTGAGATCAGGCGAGCATTTTCATGCAAGTTTTAACGCGACGAATTCGCGCGAGTTCGACCGGAATGTAGATGGGAGCGGGCAAGAGTACGAGTGGAAGGATGTGTGTATGCACGAGAACGGCGTTTTGCTCGGCAGTGGTCACTTGGCTTTCATCGATCGGTCCGTAGAGAGCTCTCGCGCGTCCGTTCGTCATTTTCCGCCGTTCGTGCGTTCATTTTACACTTTCCACGAGTGAAAGCGGGGATCCAATCGACTCAGCGCGATTGGGGGTTCCGTTCGCGAACCGACAAAATCATTAATCCTCTTTCCATCTGTGAAAGTGGGATTTCGATCGACTCAGTGCGATCGGATACTCCCTAGCGAGTAAAATAAAATCTGAACGACCACGTGCGCGACGCTAACGCCGGGTTTCTCGGGCTTTCGGTGTAACAGTGTTATTAAAATGTCTTTTTGTCGCGATTCCCCTTGTATGATCTCAATTAGTTTTTTCATGATTCAATAAATGGGTTTTTTATGCCGTCGCAGGCTTTTCCCCCGAAATCTGTGTTCTTTTTCAACCTGGACCATTCTAAATATTTCTAAGTAGTTTATATCTGAATTTATTATCTAAATTCAACTGCAAAATAATAAAATTTAACTTGATTGTCAAGCCACCTAAGGCAAGGCAATTCCAAAACAAAACAATATCTATGTGTGAACTTTTGTACACACTAAGACTTCGGGTATCAAATTGTTGCAGCTATTTTGATCCAGCATTTCACCTCAGTATGATTAGCTTTAGACGATCAATGAAAATTAAGAAGAACAACTTCAAGGCGTATTAGCATCAGTATACATAACAGAATGGCAATTGACGATTTTCAAAAAACATTCCTTTCTGCAAAATTCAAGTTCTGCAAATCGATAATCGATCCTTGATCGAGATTTTCTGACATTTTTAAACAAACCTCCACACCTCAATAATAATAAATTTGAATAAACGGAGCTAAGTAAATGTTTTTTTTTAATTGGTTAACAATTCGATTTTAAACGATCATCAACAATTGCTCAATATTCAAGTAAGAGGTTTAAATAATTTCATAATGTGTTGAGTAGTTGAAATTTTGTGACAGATGATTGATCGCGAAATTTGAATCAAGTTGATCATGAATATAGGTATCAAAAAGTTGCATCCTTTTGATCCATTTGCCGCATCAACTTTATACCTGGTAGTTTTGTGTGTAATCATGCCTTTCATTGAAATTTCTCAATGTAACTGAATAAGGAATGAGTAAATAATATGCCATGTTCAATTATCGAAACTATAGATGAAAGGCGAGCTATCCTAGAACTACTTTGTATATTCGACACATTGAATTTTTTCCTGATTAGAATTTCCAATGGTAATCGTGATTTCTGAATTGAGAAAGAGGTTCTTAGCATTAAATAGCCCTGATATTTTTTTGTATTCAGCCAAATTCTTTTCAATTCACTCATATCAATCACAGTTCTATTTAAGAGAAAAATATGGACCGAAACCAAGTGAATATTGATAGAAGAATAGGTTCAATGCGAGTCTTCTGTTTAGTTCATAGTAAATTAAATTTTAAACATGCCCATTTCATGTACATGTTCAAAATAAATAAGAGGGGAGATGTTACGTACTGCGACGTAACGGTAATTATAAGTTATAATTATTCATAATATAAACTTTATTATAAAATACAAATTTGCCTTGTATTGATCCAATAGTATTGATTTCAACAAATAGCAGACGTCGCATGCGGCTTCACCCTAAAAACCTTACATTAATGAGTTTTCCAGTCTCCCCTCATCGCAATAAGTTAAAAGGGAAAACCCAAAATGGCGACTACGAATTTGCCAGCCTCATCGCTCTGTAGGATTCGCATGGAATCTTTGACGTATAAAAACCCTACCGAAATTAGCAAGTCAGTTCCGTTTCTGTATCCGCCGAAGGCTCTGCCCGAATTGTAATCCGTTTTGTCCAAGTCAGTTCGTTTTCTGTATCCGCCGAAGGCTCTGTCCATTTGTAATCCATTTCAGTCTAAATTCCGCCGTCTTATCCGGATTACATCAGTTCAGGCAGTCTCCTGTTAAAGTCTTTTTTCCGTCTTCGAATTATGTTATTAAATGTTGCGACGTATGGAAAATAAAAATTGTATCGCGTCGGATAAATAGAGTGTGCCATATTGGATTAAGTGAAAGTTAATAATAAAAGAATCAATTCCAGTTAAAATAATAATCAAGTGTGTGTTATCCAAATAAAATTCAAAGTCCCCGATCCAAATCACCCCTGGAAGCGTTCAGGCCAAGATTTCCCAGCAACTACCGATGAACCCTCGAACTTCAACGGTAACACTGGAGACCCTACTCCGCTGCCGTAAAAAGTCCAATTTACACATCGTTCTCTTGGAAAAAATCATTAGGTCAATTCCTCATCAAAATTGCCCTCTCATTGGATCTTTCATTGAACTCTTGCCCTCTCTACGAAGATCACTGACAGTGAGCCGAAGATTTCACAATCAAATCTTGGATATTCTCGAGGCACTGGAGTACGAGAGTCGAAATCGATAAATTGAGTAAGTAACACTTTGTTCTAAAATAATTCAATTTTGTTCTCTTTTTTTTCCCTTACCAAATAATTTCTCAGATTCTTTACCCCTTTTAAAAGCTGCTTTTCCCTGGGAAACAACATGGTTGCTGAAAATCTGATTAATCTCTGTGGGACTGAAATACTTTATAATTATAACCTTCTTGTAATCGAAAAATATTCAATAAATATATAATTATAGAAAATCTAGTGAAAATCACCTTTCTCTCTCTGTTTATCCTCAATTCCCGCTTCGGAAATTCGATATATTTGGGTTATCCTAACTATACCGATGAACGTCGAGCAAAAATGAGGAATCTAATTAAAATGATTAGGTAATTGATGTAATTAAATTATCCAGACGACACAAATATAAACATATTGTGCGAACACTTTCTATTCAAACCATTGGAAAACCACTTTTTTCTATGTGGTCTTCCGAAATTTTTAATTTAAAAATATTAATATCAAATATGAAATAAATAAAAAGGTTTTAATTTTATCTCAATTAAAATTAACATCAAAAGTTTATAAGAATTAATTAATGTCAGGGATTTTGTCGACCTGTTAGCTTTTCTAAACAAGCAATAGGCCAGGAAGAAATAGGTAAGTTGAAAGACAAAGGACCTAACATCGAGCAACTTCGAATTCATTGAGATGTAGTGTCGTTGCATACTGGAAGGGGAAGGGCGCGCAGATAGACGTGGAGGAAAAGACGATCTCCCGCCCTGACGTACTGGTTTCAGGTACTGTGAGTGAATTCATGACTACCCCGCCCTACACTGAGCGAAGAATTCCTGTGTAATTCGGGTTTACACCCCAATATTTCGGGTGGTTACTCTTTTTTTTCACACGAAGGTTTGGTGCGCTTGCACTACTGAGACGGGCGATCACCCCAACCATTCGGGTGCTCACCCGAAACAGCAGCGGCTGAACTGGTGGGTGCCCGCCCGAATAGTTGGGGAGCTTGCACTAATGATTCGGGAGATACGAGTCGTCAACCGCGTTGGATGTTGCGCGTTCGACGTTTGCGCATGTTCGCTAATGGCCTCAGCTGACTTATTGTTCATGTGCGAGATACCGGGATGAACGCTTCTATTCAATTTTAAATTCGACCTTTCGACTTGTGTGCAAGCAAAGTTGTTTTGCAAAACCCTTCTCGTCCAGTCCTGCACTTTATAATTATAACCTTCTTGTAAACAAAAAATATTCAATAAATATTTGATTATATAAAATCTTGTGAAAATCATCTCTCTCTCTTTCTCTCTCTCTCTCTCTCTCTCTGTCTATCCTCAATTCCCGCTTCGGCAATTCGATATAGTTGGCATGTTAGGATTTACAAATTCATATGTTATATCTTTCAAGAATAACAGTCGAATTAGGCAATCATTACACATAATAAATCTCATACCACAATAAATTTTCTAAAAATCATAGCTGGGATTGAACTCAAGAGGGCACTAGCATGTTATGATTTACGAATTCAACTGTTAAATCTTTCAAGAATAACAATCGAATTAGGCAATTATTACACATGATAAATCTCATACCACAATAAATTTGCTAAAAATCATAGCTGGGATTGAGCTTAAGAGGGCAATAGCATGTTATGATTTACAAATTCAACTGTTAAGTCTTTCAAGAATAATAGTCGAATTAGGCAATTATTACACATGATAAATCTCGTACCACAATAAATTTGTTAAAAGTCATAGCTGAGATTGAGCTCAAGAGGGCAATAGCATGTTATGATTTA
>CAKNXH010001169.1:88239-113414 GCA_932178445.1 Andricus quercusramuli | reverse complement strand
GATTCGAACAAATTTGGGGGGTGTCCCGATAAAAATTCGAAAAAAAATTTTTCCAATGCATTTTTGGACCACCCTACTGTACAAGTTGGGCCAGCGCATTTCTCTCCATTTCTTTGCAATGGTGCAGCCTGTTATTGCTGTTACATATCAGTATCAATAGTAATACTAATATGTGACAATAATAACAGTGACGCAAGTGCAAAGGAATGAAAAAATGCGCTGTCCAAATCTATGCAGTGTCCCAGCCAGTACGACACTCCTTACAAGTTTTGACGCATTTACCAAATTTGAAATTCTAAAATTACAAAACTTCTGCATTTAACAAGTAGCAAAAAAATTACATGTTTGAATAAACAAATTCATCAAATTTGAAGTACTGCAATTACAAAACTTCTCAATTTATTAATTGGACAACAAATAAATTACAAATTTGATCAATTGGGAATTCCAAATTTTTGAAAGTGAGTTCTTTGCAAATTTATTTATGAACTCGAAATTCATCAAATGAAATCTAGAATTAAATTTTTGAAAATTGATTCATAAATTATAAAATTATCAAGTAGTCGAATAAATAAAATTCGAATTACCCACGGTACCAAATTTAAAATCTTAATATTTCAAAATTTGGTTCATTGTAAATTTATTTCAAAATAATAGTGATAAATTAATGAAAACATAAATTCCAAATTGATCATCTTTACCAAATTTTAATTTCTATTACATATTACAAAAACTTGATCCCCTGAAAATTTATTTCGAAATTCTAAATTTACCAAGCGGAGAAGTAAGTAAATTCAAAAATTACCCTTTTTGCCAAATTTGAAATTATAATGTTCCAAAAATGGATTATTCAGAAAGTTATTCATAAATTCTTAATTTATCGAGTAGCCAAACCAACTAATGTTTACCAAATTTGAAATCGTAATATTCCAAAAAAGGATTCTTCGAAACTTTATTTATAAATTCTCAATTTATCAAGTAGTCGAATGAATAAAATTATTTTTTGGAAATTTGAGGATATTAAATTTGGTATGGTGGGTATTTTGACATTGACTGATTTGGACACTTGATAAATCCAGAATTTATAAATAATTTGTCAAAGAATCCAGTTTTGAAGGAATATTATAATTTAAACTTTAGTGAAATGGATAGTTTTCATATGCATTCATTTCTCCACTTGATGAATTTCGAAATAAATTTGCAAAGAATCCAATTTCTAGAATATTTATTAGAAGTTTAAATTTGGTAAATATGGTGAAGTTGAATTTTTTTTCAATTGATGAATCTATTATTTTTTGATTCATCCATTTCTCCACGTGATACATTCAGAATTTCTAAATAGATTGACTAAGAATCCAATCTTTGAAAATGTATTAGAAGTTCAAATTTGGTAAATTCAGTGAAGTTTGAATTTATTTGCCTACTTCATATATTTAGGATTATTAAATTTTCCAAAAAATCAATTTTTGGAATGTTATAATTTTAAATATGGTAGAGAGGGTAATTTTCAAATTTATTTCTTTTGCCACTGAATAAATTCAGAATTTTAAAATGAATTTGCAGAGAATCCAATTTTGAAATATTAGGATTTCAAATTTGGTAAAGTGGGTTATCTGAACATTTTTAATTTGGCTATTTGATTAATGTAAAATTTATAAATGATTTTTCCAAGAATTCATTTTTGGAATATTATGATTTCAAATTTGTCAAAGTGGGTATTTTGACATTTATTGATTTGACTACTTGATGAAATGAGGATTTAGGAATAGATTTTTAAAGAATTTAATTTTGCAGGAATATTATAATTTCGAATTCGGTACAATGAGTTATTTCCAACTTACTGATTTCTTCCAAATAGACTAAACTTCAACCAATAATAGTTACATTTTCAACCAAATAGTTAAATTTTTAAACACAACAAATTAATTTTTTGATTTAATAGTTCAAAAAAAAAAACAAAAAAAAAACATTTTCAACCAAAGACATGAATTTTCAGAACAAAAGTTATATTTTTAACCCGAAAATATGAACTCTTAACAAAAAAGTTAATTTTCATCGGAACAGTTGCATTATTACAAGAAAAAATGACCATTTCAAACCATGAAAAGTCCGACAAAATATTAAAAATTTTCAACAATGAGAAGAACTTTCAACCAAAAAAATAAATTGCTCACGAAAAAGTTTAACTCCTACCCAAGTAGCTACATTTTCAATTAAAAAAGATCAATCTTTAGCAGAATAATTAAACGTTCAACAAAAGAGATGCATTTTTTGAATGAATTTATGAATCTTTGACTGGTATAGGTAAATCTCCAGTAGAAAAAAGTAGTAAAAAAAAACGAATTTTCAACCAAAGAAATTAATTTCCAATAGAATAATAGATCTTCAACAAAAAAATGTGTTTTTTTTTTAACAAATTTATTTACCATCCAATCAATTAGTTCAATTTTCAACCAGAAAGAGAAATTTTCAACAAATAATGCTATAGTAGAAATTTCAACCGAAAAAGACAATTTTCAACAAAATAGTTTATCTTCAACCAACTAAGGTTAATTTTTAACCAAACAGTTACATTTTTACCCCAGAAAGAATAAATTCCTACTGAAACAGATGAATTTTAAAACCAAAAAGACAAATTTCGGTCAGAATAGTCCAATTATCTACCAAAAAAGAATTCAGTTAAATTTTAAACAAAAGTTTCGAATTTTCAACCAAATAATAAAATGTTCAACTAAAAATATAATTGTCAGGAGAAAGCAATCGCAAATAAATAAATGGAAATAAAAATACAAGCAAGTAAATTAGTAACAAGAATATTATATCAGCGCAAAATAAAGGTGTAAAGCAATTCGAAAATTTCAAATTTATTATCCATGACAGTTTTTCCTGGAGCCTCCTATAGAAATTCCCTGACTTTTTGCAAGATTTTTTTCAAAATAGGGGACGAGATTTAGGAGAAGGGTATGAGGGATGGGAAGTACGTGAGGGAGATAAAGTAGGGAGTGGCTAGTAGAGGAAGGGTTGGACAGCAAGGGTTAAGCAAGGGGTTCGATAGTAGGTTCAGGGTGGGGAAGGGAATTTGTGACAAGAAGTGTAGCAAGCGACAGGAGGGGAAGTAGAAAAGGTAAAATATAGAAAGGGGTGATTTGAATGACTTAATTAACGTCATAATAGGCTACAAACCCCCTTTTTGGGGGGCGCGCGGCACCTACCTGGACTAATTTTTTATCATTTCACGAATACATTATTTCTTCCTTCATTGAACTTATTTCTTTTTTCAGAATACTATGAAATTTTCTCTTATTCTATTAAATATTATCTATTTTTTCCACGATATGTGTAAAGAGAGTTAACAAAGGATAGTTTTACTGTTAAGCAAAATACAAGGTAGTGGTGATGAAATGAGAGAAAAGTGAGCAGAATGGCAGGATGAAGGCAGGATAGAATTATAAAAAGTTACTATAGAATCTCAAAGAACGGTTCTATAATAATATATTAAATTATTATTTAAAGGTTATTATTAAAAGGTTTATTAATTATTATTTAAAGGTTGAAAGGGCTTGAAGTTAAAGGCTTAAGGTTAGAAAGGTTTAAAAGCTGATTTAAAGGTTTCATTTTTGATGAAAAATTTGACATGAAGTTTTACCAATACGAAGCCTCTCACATTGCACTTTGCTTTTGTACGGTCTAAATTAGAGTATGCAGCTGTTGTCTTGAGCCCCTATACTTAAGCAAGCAAAGGAGGCCCTAGAAAAAATTCAGAAGCGATTTTTCGAATTCGACATCTCATTCTCTTTTTAGCATTCGCTTTTAAAGTTGTTAGGGGGGCCAATTGATTGTTCAGAACTACTTTCAACAATTCCTTTTAATGTTCCACGTGAAAATTCTAGAGAGTCTGAATTATTTTTTCTACCTACTACTTTAAACTCTATTGTACATAATTTGCCGATCTACAGACTATATGGAAATGTTAATTCGCTGAACTCCGCTACGATGGATTTTGACTTCTTTGACATGTCCTTTAGTGCGTTTGTGCCTAGTGCCCACTCCTTCATTATTAAATCAAGAACTATCAATAAATTGCGCCGGTAATTGGCTGAATGTTTGAAGTCAACCTTGCCCCCCATACTTACTACAAATTTTAGTTTAGAAGAGCTATAATTAGATGGTATAGAATATAAAAAAGAATGCTAATTATAGGAAATATAACTAAACAAAGATTCATGATGAGACTCTATAAATATTGTACACAACCCTGTAATTGGTTTTTATTCCACAAACTGTGTTGTAGTTATCTTAAGTAATGAATTAACTATGTATAAACCCCACTGCTCTGAGCGCCATCTCTAGGGGCTTCATGTGCTTTCCTCACTCGATTCTGGTGATTCTGATCTTCGTGGTTGATGGGGTGGAGCGGAAGCTCCAAGTATATCGTCATAGAGTGGGTGCTTGTGCACAAGAAATTGATTGCTACCCAATTGAGCAATATATGATTTGAACGGAAAATTTTGTGGTGGACGCAAATTCTCAGGTTTCTTGTAAACATCAATTATGCGTCCATAACGATCTTTTAGAAACACCAATTTTATGTAATTTTCCCTGTTGCCTAGCTTGATCTTTTCTTTTTGTATAAGCTCATCACTTGGATTTTCAAAAGTTATGCCTCGATTAAATATACGTACATGATTATTTTTTTCCTGATAAGCAATAGGTTCCACCTTTAGTTGATCCCTTGCTATAAAAGTATAAGCCTTTATTTCTGTAAAAAATAGAGATTCTTTGAAGAAGGGACCGGAACTCTTGTGTGACGGGTGTGAAATGTCTGAAGTACACATGCGGCATTTTATTCAAAATGTTCAATTTGAATTCATAATTTAATTTTTCTATTTAAAAAAATTGATCTACACGGAGAAAAATGAATCTGCCAAAGTTAAAGAATTCTCGGTTAAAACAGGGACAGCATAGGTTTTCTGTAAAGTTTACAGAGATTTCTGCAGAGTTTAAAACATTTTCAGTAATTTTCAACATTTACTCAAAATGTCATTTCGTGTGAAGATGAGTTTACGGGCAAAAAAGGTGAAAAAATTAGAATTGAAGAATATTTTCTTTCATTATGCTGATATTAAATTTGTTCGATTTTTAAAAATGATAATTAATCTACCCGGATGGAAATGTATTTTCACACCACAATACAAAAACTAAGACGAAGTAGAATAAAGTAAAAATTATAATCTTTCGTCAAAATTTATGTTTATATGCTGTCATAAATAGGGAGGGGGTACATGTTCAAAAAAATGTATTGCCTCAGCTTTTTCCTCTCTACAGTTATTATTTAAAGTAATAAATTCATGACAAATATTTAGTCCACAGATATTACATAATTCTGCAATCTCTGTGATCGTAGGAAACGATGATAAATTCAAGAATGCAAAAATGCTCTAATTTTCTCAAAATTTTAATCATTCAATCTAAAAGCTTTTAAAGTTCAGAAATTGCAAATATAATCAGTTAAAAAGAATAAAATTAGAAATGTTAATTATAAAAGTATAAAATATTAATCAATCGAATTTTTATTAAGTCAAAATTAAGGATCCTCGAATATTTGAAATTAAAAAAAGTATTCAGAATATTAGAAAATTTCAAATTACAAATTCGAGAGGAATCGAATTTTAAGATCTCGAAATAGAACAATGAAGAATTGTTCAAATCAGACCCCAAAAATGATTGAAATTACTAAGTTTGTACACATTTTGTAGTCCGAACACGTAGAATTTCGATTATTCGCCATATTAAAATTTTATTAAATTTTGAATGATTTTCATTTTTCATTACGAAGAGTCTCTAATTTTGTGAATAATTGCAAGGTAATTCAACAGCGATTCCATATGTTTTCAGAAAAACTAACAACTATCATCTAACTTATAATACTTTCCATTTATAATATTATTTATATTAGATTAGATATAAACTTACCAAACAAATGTAACAAAACCACTAATGCAAAAAATATATTGCCAATAAGTATCACCATTTTTTTAAAATGAATAACGTGTGCGGCAACTGGCAAGTTTTGATTATATTCATTGCTATATATACCAAGCAGTATTCCAGTCAATTTGGGGAGGGTGGTGGGGGGGGGGGGGGGGTTTTGAAACCAACCAGATGAAGTGCGCAAATAATTCTTGTTTCACAATTTTCAAGCAATCAAATGTAAATTGTGTATGTTAGTAGAGGTGACATAGCCTGTTAGTTTCATAGAGTGTTCCTATTGTTTCTATAAAGTTAAAAATATTACACAATCGCATTCTTGTATTCAATTCTATGTTCTTCAGTGATTTAGATTTAGAGATAAGGATCAAGTAGTTTTAAAACGGGATGTGCAAAATAAAACAATGAGGGATTTTTTGTTCTCAATACAGTATTCATATAGGATATTGGGTTCACAATATAAGGCATTTTTTAAGCATTTGACAGCCCAGTGACTGTTATGCGTAAGTATTATTATGTAGGTCTTACGGTCTTCAATAAAGTAAAAGAAATAACAAACGAAATTGCTAAAGAATTCGTTTATTACACATGCTGACGTTTCGGCTATCACTGCGTGCCTTTTTCAAAGAATCTAAATAAACTATATATAAATAACGACAGTTCCAAGACAGTTCTAAACGGCAAGCTTGATTTGATTCTTTTCAAATCTGATTGTTAATCAACAAGGTCAGTAACGTTCTGGATACTATGGGGTATTTGGCTTACATCTCGGATAAGTACGGTTATACCATGAGGAAACACATTGAAAATTAGATAACCACCAATAGAAGATTAGTTATACTTAAGGAGTAACGTACGTTCCTAATTAAATGTAAAAACAATACCTTAGTTCCAGCACACATACAAAATTGTATGAACAAGTTTAATTTATGTATTTTGAATCACAGTTTAATTTCCAAGTTTCATAGAAAAAACTTAAATTTCCAAACCAAGTGTTTAAAAATTTCAATAGAAAACACTGTAAAAGAGATTAAGAAACTAGGTAATTTTTCAAATTATTCAAAAAATCGAATGCAAAGATTCATAAATGATGGATCGATTCGAAGGTTTTTTGTTTCACAAGAATTATGTTTAAATAATCTAAAGTATAAAAAGAGACAAGCATGTATCATCAAGTTTAATTTCATGAAAAGCAGATTTTTATCTCAAAAAACTCATTATAGAGATTTTAAATTAAAAAAATGTTTCATAAATGTTTCAAATGTCGAAATCCCGGATGAGGTAGCTGAAACCTTAGCTCTGGGTCACAAATTTGGTATTCCTTTCAATGTTGATAAGTTACCTATCGATAACATGGTTGCCAATATACAAAATTGTTTAAAACATGTAGAACATGAAGATCAGAAACTAAGTATCAGAAAAACAGTCACTCAAATAATCTCAAACCATAGTCGAATTAATAACTTCGAGAATCTTGAAAAATCTTTTAAACTGGTTGAAAATTTTCCAAATGATGATAAAGATTCAGTTTTTGTAAATGCAGACAAAGGTAATATAACGGTAGCAGCTAACAGAGATAATCATAATAAAACTGTGGAAAATATGCTTAACAATTATATTTTGTATAAAAAAATTAAAACTAGTTTTGTTTCAACAGTACAAGGAAAATGTAACGGCATAGCTATTAGATAAGAGAACAAAAGATTAATTGATGAAGAAATTGCGTATCAATTAAAAACACACAACAGTACTGTAGAAAAAGCTTATGCTCTACCCAAAGTCCATAAACCGGATTTAAAATGGAGATTAATTGTTTCCGCAAGTGGATCTTCTACTTACAACTTAGCCAAATATATATCTAATGTTTTAAAAGCGGTTTCCGGAAACACAGAATCATTTGTTAAAAATAGCTAGGAGTTAAAAGATATTTTAAATACAATTAGAGTTCCTCCAACATATTCTTTAGTTTCATTGGACGTTGTTTCAATTTTTGATAACATTCCATTAGATCTTGCATTAGATTGCGTTGAAGAAAAACTAATACTAAATCATAATCTAACTGAAATAATAAAAATTAATTTTCAATCGCTACTAGACCTGTTTTCAATAACATGGTTTTCTCTTTCAATGGTAAATATTATAAACAATTAAATGTTTGTCCTGTGGGTTCTCACATTTTAGAATTATTTTTGAATTTGACCATGAAACTTTTGACATATTGTTGACTCCAAACTGGAAAAACTCTTGTTTGTTACAAGATACTAATACAGGTATTTTTATTCCTTTACTTTTAATTTTTTTGTAAAAATTTAGAACTGTTCTTATTTATATATTATTTATTTAGATTCTTTGAAAAAGGCACGCAGTGATAGCCGCAACGTCAGCATGTGTAATAAACGAATTCTTTAGTAATTTCGTTTGTTATTTCTTTTACTTTATTGAAGACCGTAAGACCTACATAATAATACTTACGCATATTTACATTGACGGTCGAAGAAAGGCAAATAAAGAAAAATGTTCTCTTTGAAATAAAGCTTACATATTCAATTCAATATTCTTATAAAAAAATATCACGAAATAAGCCAATCAGCTCTAGGGTAAAACACCCTACATTAGATAATGATTTACAGTGGATAATCTTAATTAACTGGAAAACTGACAACAAATGTTCATTACTTTTGTTAGTATAACGTTTCAGCAAGGATACTCTATCTTCTGACGAAGATTTATTGAATTTTCATAATTAATTAATGCGTGAGAGCAAAAAATTTATTCTCAACCTGAAAAAAGGTCACCTCTTCTTTATTCATAATTTTTAACTAATTGAAACATTTTCATTTTATACATTAGAATCAAAGCTTGAAGTTTAATTAACAATATTTGTAAATACAAAAAATGTCTTTGTCAAAATTGGCAGCTCTGCGACTTTCTCGCAGTTGTTTTTAATTAAAGTTTGTGTTTTTTTGTTTATTTTGATTCGTGAAGTTTTTAAATTCATATAATTTCAAATAATAAACTGGAAAAATAGTGTAAATTATTACTTATTATATAGCTAATAGATTTCAATTTTGTTTCAAGGAACCTTTCGGAAAAGATATAATTTTTTGGATTAAGGTATGTAAAAAAGCTGCACCTTTGTGTCATCGCAAGTCAGGTCAAATTGTATGGAGATTAAACATCTCGTACCAATCGCACCAACCTTACGAAATATCAGAGATAAAAAAATGTCAGTAATTTAAACTTTTGCGTTTTTTGTAAAATAATCATAGTTTCAACTATTTTTTACTCAATAAATTGATTTTAATGGTAAGTTTACTGATGATAAATTATAATTATCCAGAACTGAGTATTATAACTTGCCCAGGAACAATACCAGAAACGCTTATCTATCGATGGACAAAGGGGTTGTATTGACCCTGAAAAATGAATTTTGTAGACATTTTTAATGTACATTGTTGGCATTGGGGTCTGATGAATTGAAAACAATCCAGTTGTTTCAAACGTTTCGGCACACAATGTTGGCCCTCATCAGCGAGTTTCAATTAATCTATGAAAAGTACATAATGTCTTGTAGATACGCCGTTTTACAATTGGAAGTATCATTCTTTGGTTAATATCTCAGTTGAGAAATTATATAATACATTTTTTAATTAAAATTTTTTAATCTATTTGATTTTATTAATAACTACTAATATAGCTTGCACTATTCTTAAAAAAAATATTTTTACGAAGTACAATTGATGAAAAATCAATTAGAATGTAGTAGAATAATTTTTTAACAAATTCATCAACCAATTCTTCAAAAGTAGTTAGAAAACATTGCAGATGAACAATTTTTCTGACATTATTTTTCTGCGTCGTTTATTTAATTGCATTTTCTATTTAAATTTCAAACCCTTAAACGCAGTTTTTTGTGTATAAGAGACATAATGTTAAGCAATTAATTTTTTCGATTATCCTGAGAAATTACATCTGTGAAATTGAAATTTTGTCCCCTTGAAAATCGAACTTCAGTAAAAATACGGAATTATAAAAAACTTTGCAGTTGAATAATCACTCAAATACTGTTCAAAAAATGTTCTTTTACTTATCGAAGGAGAGTTGGTAAAAAAAAATTTTCACAGTTGTAAGAATACAAATTGTTAAGGAACATTGCATTTAAACAATTTTCTTCCCTTGAACATTTTCTTTTCAACGGCATACGTTTGATAAAAAATGTTTCTCTAAAAAAAATTGAATTTTAATTTTTCAATTTTAATTGTTAAGATTGAAACGTACTGAGATTTCTATTAAAATTGAAAATTATTTCTGTGAAAGTTAAACCCTTTCCAAAATCACGCTGTAGTAGAAAATAAATGTTTCAAAAAAATATTGTAGTTGTATAATGGCTTAATACTACTTTTAAATTTAATCATTCTGTTATCATATGATAACAGAAAATTTATTACATATTCTCATGAATTTTTGAGGTATAATGATTTAATTTGAAATTAATATTAGGAATTATTTCTGTAAAAGTAAAATAGTTTATTTGCCTTTGAAAATCAACTTTTTTTCGATAAGGAAAACAACATTTTTCAAAGAATATTGAAATGATTATTAAACTAAAAAGTTTTTTATGGGTTCAAATTTTTACGATACTGCGATTTTAAATTATTGACTCAGCGTTATTTCTCTTATACACAAAAAACTGTGTTTAAGTGTTTGAATAGAAAATTTCAATTAAATATAGTCGCTAAAAAATAATTTCAAACGAGTTCTTCGACTGCAATGTTTTCTGACAAAATTAAAAAAAAAATTGTTAATAAATTTGTAGAAAAAATGGTCTACTACATTGTAATTGTTTTTTCATCAATTGTACTTCGTTAAAAGAATTTTTTAAAGAATATTCCAAGCTATATGAATAGTTATTAATAAAACTGAATGAAATTCAAATTTTTATTCAGAGAATTTATATAATTTCACAGATGAGATATTAACCAAAGAATAATTCTCCCAATTGTAAAACTGTGTACATACAAGACATTATGTACTCTTCACAAATTTAATAAAACTCGCTGATGAGGGCCGCCACTGTATGTCGAAACGTGTGAAACAACTTATTGTTTTCAATTCACGTGACCCGAATGCCAACAATTTACAGCAATAATTTCTACTAAATAATAAATTGTTTAACACTTATGCTTGTTAACTTAAATTAATAATTATCTCACCATATTTAAGGGTAGACTAAAATTGGAAAAGTCGAGGGAAAAGCTTAGAAAAAACTGTACTTTCTAGAATTATTGCGAGATAATATTATTATATACAGCAATAAATTGTTTGAGAGATTATTCCTGTTATAATTAATTGATATTATTACCTTGATGTAACTGAGAGTTGAAATTATGGCCCAAAGAACTATATGAATGTATAATTATATATATATATATTTATATATATATATATAAAAGGTTTTAAATTAAAACAATCGCAGTGGTTTTTCTGAGATAATTAAAAATTGATTTTCTCAAAAGATCCACCTTCAAATTTTTTAGCCAATTTTTTGTCAACTTGTACATTAATAATAAAGATATCTTGTGAGTTTAATGCTTGCTAAATAGCTTTTATAGCTATGAGAATTCTTTTTCCTTTTTGCGTGTATGAAAAAGTTCTATGAAAAATGTATCTTGTTCTTTTGCAATATCTTTCATCTCTGAGAAACCTCACCTTTTTATTCTTCCATACATATTTTTGAAAAGTTTCTATTAACAGGAAAAAAGCATCTTATTAACAGCATACGGGCTAAACCGTTTTTGAGATCGGCAGATTTTTTTTCTAAGAATATGGCTTTTGAATTTTTTCATTTTTACGCACAATTTTATAGAGAAATTTACAACTTGAGTACTTCTAAACAAATAAATGTACTTTCTTGATGAAATCAACTGCCACTGAGTCAGAAAGGACCCTAGTTATTATCAGACTTTGTCAGGTGACATCATTCGTTGACGGTTACATCCAGAGGCACAAGCTCTGCAGTTAAAGCCACCAAATAAAGTAAAATATAAATTAATTCCTTTATAAAAAGAACAATTTGACTAATTGATGGAAAAGCATACGAAAAGTATAAAGCCAAGTTATATAGGAAATCTGCCGGCTGCAAATTGATAAAAATCTGTATTTGTTTATTAAATTTATTCAATTAAATAATCAATTTTATGAAAAAGCTACATGAATTTTTTGAAAAGTACTCAAGTTCTAAATTTGTTTATAAACTTCTTTATAAAATGAAAGTTACTGTTCTTTAATGAAGATAAGGAAAAGATTTTTCCAATTTCTTAATTCAAAACAACATCTACTGGTTGACAAGTAGTCACGTTGTGAATTTGTTTCTAATAATAATTATTATCATACCATTAAGCCATTTCCCTTTCGGGGTAGGCCTGACTCGCTCGTTTGGAAAATAGTAGTGTTGGGAAGGAGTTATAGTATCCAAGGTCTTTTGTTTCAGGCGTCATTCACTCTATTCAAATTCTTTTTATAAATTATTTGTAGCCACACTTTTTGTCCTGGCATACTTCTCTGGCTTCCTTTACGTCCATGCATTTTTTCATGCAAGCTCTCCTGTTTCTATGGCTTCTTATGCCTTTTCAAGCTAAGGTCTCAGTCACACATTCTAACCATTCCTTCCAAGGTCTGCCTCTGGGCAGTATGCCCAGAGGATTATTTCGTTTCTCACATTGTCCATCAGTGTTTTCCCGCAAATCGTGCGCAGAGGTTTCATGCCAATCGCGTTCATTTTACTCTTATCCTTTTCTTGACAGGCCCATGTCTCGCTACCGTATAGCACAGTCTGTACAAATATAGAATTATGTAAAAAGCAATTAATCTAATTGAAAAAACCGCAAAATTTGTCGATTGAAAATTGAAAAAACTTTGTGTGTTTTTAGCAAATTGATCTTAACAATTAACCATTGTTATCAGGTGTTAAAAAACCTTACATATATTCATTGCTGATGAATTTTTGATAAATTTTTTCCAAAGAATGAAGTGTTTAAAGTGTGAAATGGCTAAGATGTGCATTTATTTATTAAATTTGTTTGCAATAATAACAATTTCTTTACATTTTAGTGATAACGAAGTATTATTTGTACGTATATACATAAAAAACTTAAAAAATTAAGTTTAAAAGTATTATTATTGGCATATATTATTATTATATTATTGGCAAGGAGAATCTGTACTGATTTAATGATTTTTTATATAAATATAAGCAGTTGCAGAAAATGTTTTTTTTTATGAAAAACAACTATTGCAAAATGTCAACTTTGCTGTTAAATAAATAATTAATTACAAAGAAAAATCCGCTTTCACATCTCTTTCTGAAATTTAGTTAAACTTTCTTTTTTTCTTTAAATGCTAATATCGGATCAAAATTGTAAGCACTAGACTAAGGTGTCCAGCAAATTTTTTTTTGCCCCACTGTGCGACGCGTCGTGGACATCTGGAAAGAGAAATCAAACCTTTCAGGAGAGGAAATATATTTGTGCATGCATCTATGTTTCTGTCTACTAAAATCTAAAAAGAGGTGGGTTCGCGAAATGGTGAGTTTGTCAGTCACTGCTGTGAAATTTGGTCCGCAATCTCTGAAGGAATCTTCGGTATCCCAACTACTGTACCCTTGCCCCTTAAATCTTGTTCCTGTGTTCTCATGTAGCGACCTGTGAACTCTGTGAGGTATCAAAGGATCAGTGTCAGTGTACAAGGGAACCAGAGAGACAAGGGAAAAAAGTCACTGTGAACGAGGGAGAGAACTGGTAAAGCAATAGTTTTATTTTACGACAATACAAAAAACGTATCCAGCTGGATTCGTATATCCTTTCCCGTCGACGTGTTTTCGCTTATCGTCTTGCAATTTTCTGTAAATGCCAAGACTGCTGCCTACTCAACGTCCAGTTCTTTCGAAGAGTCAGGCAAGCATGTCTGACCTAGAAGCGACTCATTGTTTCTGTTTTAGCTCGTTTCGTCTGGTAAATGGTTTTTATGCTACTTGTAAGCGAGACTACAATTGAGATTGCCAAGGCCAAGAAAATTTAACTTTTTAAGTTGGATGGAAAATTAGCTTAGCTTATAGCAGTGGCGGAATGGATACCTATATATGTAAGGGCGGGACACGGAAAGCATTCTTTTAGGTGCCAAGGCTATGATGGTTAACGAAAAAAAGGGTAATTGGGATTTCGGGAACATATGAAATATTTATTTATTCATTATTTATTATTTATCATTGATTATTTACTATTTACTATTTACTTTTTACTATTTACTATTTACTATTTAATATTGAATTTTATTAAATAGTATGAACGGGGCTGTCCCAGTATATATTATTAGTCACGGACGCAATATTACAATGTAATCAAGTGATCTGATAAGAGCGTGTGTCTTGACATATTGGGCAAAGCCTGGTTTTTGCCCCATCATTCGCGAACTGGGTTGCAGGCAAGTGCATGATGGGGGGACTTACAGCTTAAGGTGGGATCCGAACCACCACAACCTCGGTAAAGGTACATAGAAAAACTTCATAAGGTACCGGCTCAGGGATCGAACCCCGGACCTCCAGGATGAAGTCCGAGCGTCTAACCAACTGAACGACCGAGGCTCTTTAATTAATGTCTCAGGCTTAAGATGGTTACAGCCGAATATGTCGAAGGCATTTTTTTTTTCAGAGTTGAATTTCATTGAATAGTATGCACGGGGCTGTCCCGATATATATTATCAGTCACGGGCGCATTAATATAATGCAATCAAGTTATCTGATAAGAGCGTGTGCCTTGACATATTGGGCAAAGCCTGGGTTTTACCCCATCATTCGCGAACTGGGTTGCAGTCAAGTGCATGATGGGAGGACATACAGCTTAAGGTGGGATCTGAACCACGAGAACCTCGGAAGAGATACATAGAGAATATAAACAAATTAATGTTAAAAAAGATTTTAAAAATTACCATACACTTCAGCATTTTAAAACTACACGGTGAGCTCCAAAAATTTGTAGACTTTTTTTTCTCAAAGCGATTTCATTTTCTCATACGAAGTAGATGACCAAATCAAATTGTGTTTTTTTCTCAACACAACTTACACTTGAAAGAACGGTCGATTGTATGGTGGTCTCGATTTCAACAGAATTATTGACGGAAAAAGCCTATCATCAAAAGAAAATTCTACTCATTAATCGTGGAATACAAATTACTGCGAAACCAAAAACAAGAAATTCCTAGCTCACGTTCATTCTTATCAGATTGAACGTCAGGTCCGAAAATCAAAAGTACTAGAATCAAATTATTTATATAAAACATTTTTGCTGTATTAAAAAAATGTTAATAAAAAGCGAATGGCTCTGAATAATATTATAATATTCAAAAGATAATAGTAAGATTTTCAAAATCTGAAAAATAGGTGCGTGCGAGGGGGCATGTTTGAGATCTGACGTTGCATCTGATAAAAAAGGAACGAAAGTGGCGAATTTCATATCTCTAGCCTTTCAGAAATTTCCACTGCATGACTATACCGCGCCTGGGACCTTTGACTAGGCCACCGGGCGCGTTCTCGAGTTGCGGATAGAGGGTCCCTATAACAAGGGTTTCTACTGAATGCGGTTACAACTTATTAGGCAGTCGCCGACGATAGTTCAGGGATGGTCCCAAAGGAAAACCCCCAAGCTAAGGCGTGAACAACCCTGCTGAAGGCAGCGTTTCACCAGGGTGTGGTGCACTTGTACGGTGTCTCTAGGTCTCTAGGATACCAAGTCGCCTCCTAAAGTATTAAGACCTCACCCCTAGATACGGGACTCTGCGAAGGCGGACCGTACATTTTTTTAGCCACTCGTGAGACCAAGCGCAAATAATCAAAATTCAGATAGAAGCTTTTATGCCCTTTAGTGTAAAATTAGGCGTTATGTGTAAGCAGGATACGAATCTCACAACTGAGGTGAGAATCCACATAGCTAGAGCACGAGGTTTCATGGAGGTGACCAAGCTGATCAGAAAGCTGAAAAACATACTCTACAAAATAGAGGATTCTTGCAGGACAAAGAGAGCCATGTATCCGCCAATCAGAAATGGGCTAGACGAAGAGTTAGATGTGGTAGATAAGATGCGGAACAACGCAAGATAGACAGAAAATTGGTTCGATAGCTTCGAGTATCGTCTTGAAGAGAAACTCGGCTAGTAGATCAAGGAGTTCAAGATGTCAGCAGGTTCAAAGGACACGTGCCAAAAAGGGACTCAGACGGAGATACAAGCAGAGGCCACTCCCGCACACGTTTATGGGAAGAGAACAAGAGCACCTACCATGAGCCCCAGGGAGACCCACACGTACAAGCAGGTGAAGAAGAAGAGTAAGAATCAAGGGAGCCAGGAAGACCATGAACGGAGAGGTCCTCATAAGGGTGGGGAAGACGTCAGAGGGAGAGACATAACTGTCTACGACTGCCGTGACATAGAAAGTAGAGGAAACTCTAAAGAGGTTCTTTGGCGATGACTCGCCGTTGTTCATGAGGGTGTCTATGATACGAAAACCATTCAGGGAAACATTGAGTGCCTTTTTTGAATTGGATGAAGAGCGGGCCTGGAAACTTCTGCAGGCAGCCGACATCAAGATCGGCAGACACAAGGACAAGACGGAGACAACGTGATGTAATAGCTGTCATGGCGACGACCATCCGGCAACGAGGTGCACTGGTATAGACATGACAACGAGTTGCTGGAGATGTGGTGTCTTTACGCCGGAAGCATTGCTTTTCATCTTAAGAAAAACATTTGACAATACATTGTCTGTAAACAACAATTGTCATTCATCTAAACAATTGCTTATCAATAATTGTTATAAACAAGTATACTTAAATCGCACTTTGAGCAGCCAAATTTTGTTTTCTGCAGAGATATTTGAAGAACATGATTATTAATATTTTTTGCAGTTCTGATAAAGTGATTTACACTTCTGGCTTTCTTTTACTTATAAGGTATGAGTAGTAAGATGAAACCAGTCTCAGAGGATACAAAAATTAATCTCAATCAGGCCAAGAATACTACCCTTAGACTTAAGAAGTATATCTGAGAAGTATAGCTGAGAAGTATAGTTGAAGTATAGATAAAGTTTAGCTGATGTTCAGTCAAAGTATGGCTGAAGTATATCTTTTAAGTATAGCTCAAGTATGTAGATTATGTCCAAAGCATAGGGAAAGTGTAGCTATAGTAGGTATAGCCGTATCATTGCTGATGAAAGATAATCAGTTATCTGAAATACAAGAAAATAGAGATCTTGAATCATGATTTTCATAATGTCAAAGATTATTGTTTGTAAATTCTGAAATAAGTAAAATGCAAATAAGTGAAATGTTAATTGTAACATAAATTGTTCAACTTTATGAAATTTAACACTAAACATTTCACCTGAGTAACAATTTTATTAAACCTTTCTATGCTATTGATATTGTGTTTAGGAATCAAAGATTCTGGATCTCTTACCAATATATATAACATAAGAGTCATATAAGTAGTCCATTGTATATCCGTTGCATATTCTATATCCTCACGAACAATATTCAAAATATACTTGACTAACGGAATCACTTAAATCGCGAACTTTTAAAATTTTTGGACGAACTGTCATTTATGATATATTTTGTTTTATCACGGTGCTAGGGTATTTGAAGAACAAATGAGAACAATTATATGTCCGATACTTTTTGCCATACTTAAGTATGAATGAAGTATAATATGTACTTCAGCTATACTTAAGTATAGATGAAGTATATCCCATACTTCAGCTGTACTTCAGCTATACTTCAGTCATACTTCAGCTATATTTTAGATATACTTCATCTATACTCTTTCAATATACTTGAAGTATGGGATCGTCTCATTTACCATACATTTTTTATACTTTGGAAATGATCACTCCCATGCCTATGATTTTTACTCGCCCGGGTAAAAATTATAAGTATGGGATTGATCAATCATTGACTTTCAGAAGTATAAAACATACATGGTAAATGAGACGATCCCATACTTGAAGTATATTGAAATAGTATAGCTAAAGTCTAGATAAAGTATAGCTGAAGTATAGATGAAGTATAGCTGAAGTATATATGAAGTATATGATATACTTCATCTATACTTAAGTATAGCTGATATATAGGATGTACTTCATCTATACTTAAGTACAGCTGAAGCATCGGATATACTTAATCTATACTTGAGTATGGCCAAAGTAACGCATACAATATGTGTTCATTTGTTTTTGAAGATATCATAGCAACGGGATAAAACATAATAAATCGTGAATAACAGATCGTCCGCAAATTAAAAAATTTCGTGATTTAAATCATTTCTTGAGAAAAGTGTGCAATGAATATTGTTCGCGAGTGTAATAAAGAAGCCAGTTGATAAATTCTTCAAGTTTCAACAAAAATCGTTCCATATTTATCTCACGAAATCTACTTTGGAGTTGAAATTCAACCGTTCACTTTTTGAACTGAATGGAGATTCCTTAAAGCAAGAAGATGTATATAATAAGAAGCTTATATTCTTCTTATTATTTTCTATATTTGGGTAAGAGAACCAGTAATCTTTGATTCCTAACCATAGCATTATCATTGCATGAAAAATGTTGACAAATTTATTATTTAGATAAAAGACATTATGTCATATTTTTAATGATATAAAGAATTTCTTAAGTTTTGCTAAATTTAGAAGTTGCAATAAATATATATTTTTTTCATGCTGTGAAAATCATGATTCTGGATATCTTATTTGATGTATTTCAGGTGTTCAATTTCATCATCAAGAATACAACGCTTGTACTTATTTCATATTATCTTTTCATTCTGTACTTATACCTTTATAGCTATACCTACTATAGCCATACTTCTCCTATACTTTAGGCATACTTTATTTATACTCCTAAAATAATTGAGCCATACTTTACAGCTATACTTCAGCTATACTTCAGCTATACTTCAGCTATGCTTCTAAGATATACTTTAGCTACACTCTTACTATACTTCGACTATGGCGACATCGGTACATGGTAGAGGGTACTACATTATGATCTCGAGGAAGAGGCGCGCAATACAAGAAAGCTATACATCCATCATACATAACTCAAATAGAAATTAAGTATGGGATCGTCTCATATACCATACTTTTATTATATTATCTGAGAGACGACATCTATACGATTTCCCAGATGTTTTCCAAGATCAATCCCATACCAAATTTTTTTACCGGGGCGCTATCAGCTGTTTTCTCTCATTAGTATCATTGTAACCATGCATCTTCCCCTGACTAGCGTGTCTGATTGTGAAATACGATCTGTAATCAAATTTTTAGTCTCAGAAGGTGCCGGTTTTCCCAAAATTCAACGTAGGGTCACTTCAGTGTATGGAAAAGGAGTTATATGAGCATCAAAATGATTCGCAGGTGGAAGAAAAGTTTCCTGTAAGGGTGAAAAAGTGTGCATGTCGAGGCGCATAGTGGGCAGGTTTCCACCTCCCGTGGGGCGATGCTGTTGCTGCAGTTCGTGCGCGTTTGGATGAAGATGCTCGGTACACCCTTAGTGATATTATTGAAGAACTTCATCCAAGTTTTTAACTAACCCGATCCTTGATTTATCGAATTGGAAACACCAACACCTTCTGAGAGAAAAAATTTGATTCAAGATCGCACTCCATAATTGGAAACGCTAGTCAGAGGAAGCTCAATGGTTACAATGATACTGATAAGAGAAAAAAGCTGGTATAAATGGACTAATGTCCTAAGATGCAAACAAAAATATCCCCGTCCAATTTTTCCCTCGTCGACCTTTTCCCGCCAATTGATAAAATATCGGAACTTACTTTTAGAACGACTCTCGTATTTTCATTGTATTATTTTTATAATTTCAAAAAGCGCATGTCCTATAAAAAAATGTTCCGATCAAATTAATGTTATTTTTTATGAATACAATAAAAATTACGGGGTCTATTAAAAACTAACTCATAACAGATTTGTCGATCTTGTTCTGGTAAAAAACTTTTTTTGGTGAAAAATTTTTGTCTACTAATATTTTTCGTATCTTGTGTCGTTTTTTCAAAAATTGTAATGTTTCTTTAATGTTATTTTTTACGATTAAAACAAAAACTACGCATTCTATCAAAAAATAATATTCCACAAATTTGTCAATCTTTTCTTGGTAGAATACTTTTGTTCATTCATTTTTTTCGAGTCTGGTGTTGTTTATCCAAAATTTTCAATTTTTCAAAAAGGCTTTTTGGGGTTAATACAAAAAATACAAGTACTATCAAAAAAGCATTAAAGATCAATTTCTAGATCTCTTTTGGGTGAACAACTTTTGTCTGTTCATTTTTTTCTTATTTTATGCCGTTTTTCCAAAAATTTTATTTTCCACATTTTTAATGTTACTTTTTACGATTAAAACAAAAACTAAGTGCCCTATCAAAGCATGATCAACAACAAATTTGTAGACCTTTTTCGGATAAGCCATTTTGTCTTTTTTTTTGACATTATCATTAGATAAGGTATTGTATTTGTGTAATATTTGACCGCGCGCGCCCCCGTTTTTGTCAAATTTCCACGGTTTGATACCCTCTGAACCCGCGCGCGCGCGTGTGTGTGTTATACTCTTCTGGTATCCTAAATTTAACGTCAAGTTCTTGAGCCAGCCTATTTGTAGCACTCAAACAGACGAACAATTCATCTTGAATACTTTTTTCGATAACAAAAAATTAACAGAATTCTAGCTTTTACAAAATGAAAAAAAAATTAAAATTTTAAGCCCAAAAACGCACGATATAAGAAGAATCCAAGAGGAGAAAATCGTTGCTTTTTGAAGAACATTCAATATTGTCGTCACACCTCTTTAGATATTATTAAAAATTGGAGATTCCACATTTTGAGCTAAATATAACGCGATATACGGAGAAAATGTTATTAAACAGAATCATTGGTATTACAAATATCTACAAATTTTTTATTAACCAATTTTTTGATTAGATGAATAATTTTTGTTTTAAGCGTGAAAAATATTGTTAAAAACGGAGTTTTATGAAATAAGATTTAAAAATTTGCTTTTAACTTTTGTTCTCACGATACACGTGATAAGAATGTGTTCCTTGAAGCCGAATGAGCTTTGACAATAGAAAATTCACAATCACTCAATTTCAGTTTTCGATAGTTTGACCTTTAATTTTAAAAGCCCTATTCAAAAATGTGGGAAAAGTACAATGATCGAGCGCGTAACGCGAGGTAAATACATTATCGAGCATGAGATAAATACTATATTATTCAGAGTGAAGCGCGTGATCTAATAGGTGCGCGCCCTAGGCGCTCAAACTTTCGAGCAATTTTAATGATAATTTTCACGAAAAAAACAAGAAATATCTACTTTACAAAAGTAGATATAACAAAATTTGTTCATGTTTTCGATATGAACGATTTAGCTTCTTCACATTTTTTTCATATCTCGTATAGTTTTGGTGGAAAATGTAATTTGTTATTTTCCAAGAAACATTTTCGATGGATAAAAGCAGAGCTATTGGTCAAAAATGGCTTGTTAACGAAGTTTTCCTTTCTTCCAATGCCAGACAGACGCCTTTGAAAAATCGTTTTTTCTGACGCAGCTAGTCTCAAAACGTAGATATTTTATAAAAACTGACGATGCCAAATTTCACATGAAAATAATACCTTCTATTCAGGATAAAAATGTAAAAAATAGTGCTTCCTATAGAAAAATGGTCCTAAGAAAAATTGTACACTGAGTTAGGCGAACAATTTTGTTCTTAACCCCTGGAAATCATCGGTAATAAATTGGACTTTATAAACTGTGACTAAAGGGAGAACCCATTTTGTCTAGTCTTATTCAAAAGTAGTAAGAATCTCGGTGAAGGCCGTTTTTTCGGGAATAATTATATTTTTATGAAATGCGTTAAATAAGAAAGAAATAAGAAAGCCTTTGAATAAGAAAGATAATGCATACTTTTAATATTTGCGATAGAAATATTTTTAACGGGCTGAAAATTTGAAGTGTCTGGGGGCAACCTAAAAAAAGAATTAAAAAAAAATCCGTGTCATTTTTCACGAAAATTTTTTTTTCCCACAAAACTTTGGATAGGGTGTAGGAAGAAGCATCTATCATTCAAATGAGTTTTTTATTGACACCCTAATTAACAAGATCTTTGAAATGTATACATTTAATATGACAATGCTAGACAGAATGAAATTCATAACGTGGGGCGCTCTAAATTTTGCTAATGAAGGATTCAAATTTGTTCACGCAGAATATTAAGATTGTCAGGGTTAGAAATTCAACAAATAAATGATTCCAAATATATAAATTAGCACAGAATAAACCTATGAGGCCAAAGATAAAGTTTTCCAGTTATAAAACACGTTTACGTGATTTTCTAAGAATTTTCTTTAAAATTTTTTTTCGAAAATCATTGGACAACTTCGGTAACCGTTTCTCTCAAATTTGAGCACGCTTAAGGCGCGCGACTGTTGGTTCTCGCGCTTTGCGCTCGATAATGTGTTTACCTTGGGCTTCGTGCTCGGTATTAATATTTCCCACACATTTGTGCACAGACCTTTTAAAATTAAAGATCAAAGCGTCAACAACTGTAATTTCATGATTATGAATTATCTTTCGTTAAAACTGCCGTAAAAATGCACCCGGTTTGAGCGAGCAAAGTAAACACTGTGATTCAAACCCCTCATAAACTACAATCATAAAGTGAAACTAAACGTGTTTTTTTCGATTTGACTATGAAGGGGGTACTCAATGCACCTATGGCCTTGGCGATTACATTCTCATTGCGATACTCGTGCTTCGTGCTCAGCATCTAGGTTATACAGACGATTGCTTTCGAAAAATAAAACCATGTAAAAACTAGTGAAGATTTTGATTGGAATTTTTTAATCTATCAGAGAAATTTTTTTTTTCTACTTTTTGAAAGTTTTCAAAATTTTGAAAAGTATATAACTTCTAATTTTCATCGAAATAAAAAATTTCATTGAGGCTAACAAATCAATCTGGCTAACAAACTTAACCTTCATTGTAGGACCCTTAAGAAGCTTATCAAAGGCTGATTTGATTGGACAAATCCTTCAAAAGTGAGCGTGGCTACAACATTCAGGTAACCATACAGACATACACACAGGCATAAATACATACATACAGACATATACAGACATACAGACATATACAGACATACAGACATACAGATATACAGACATACAGGCATACAGACATACAGACATACAGGCATACAGGCATGCAGGCATGCAGGCATACAGACATAAATACAAACAGACAGACAGACAGACATGCACCGACAAAATTTTATCATTTTCGGACTCTGTGAGTGCCGGAACGTAAAGATCCGTTAAGAACCAGAGATCGAAAATTTGGACGATTACATTACTCCTATAGTTCGGAAAATAAGGCAGCCAAAATTTATCTTTCAGTAAAAGATGGTTTAAAAAAATTTGTAATCTTACACGCAGTGTCTCGTCGTCCCGAGATTCGGGATGACCAGTGCAATATTTTTCATAAGCTCGGCTAGTCGTCCCGAATTTTCGGGTGGGGTGTGGGAAGGCACCCCTGTGACTGGCCACATAAATAATATTGTTCCAGCCCGCCTAATTATATTTTTCAACTAAATTTTTTTTCAAATTCTCACTTTTGAAAATACATGTTCAATATGGTTGAAAAATTCAAAAATTAAAAACAAATTTTATGCAAAATTATCAAATTTGTTGGTTTAAAATTTTTTTAATCAATTTAATTATATTTGAAATAAAGCATTTAATTTTCCAACTGCGATATCAATCAAAGAAGAACAAGTTCTCATTATAAATTTGCGTCCATACAAGAAATGATGTACTTTATTACAGATTCAATAAAATCCTCTAAAGAGAGCCACCATTTTGTGCCAAAACATTTGAAACAGTTTAATTTGTAATCAATATCACTTGAGCCAAAAGCAAACAAGGAATATCAACATTCTCTAGTAAACTTACTTATTCTATCATACGTTCTGAAAAATACTTATTTTTAAAAATGTTCTACATTGAGTTTTCTCAGAATATCATATTGTTCAACGCTTTTCAAAATCGTGAATTTTACCTCTCTTGTGTTTTAAACACCGTGAAAAAAATTCTTCTCATGAAAGAAAAATAATATCGTATATTATGTATATGTTTCCTGGATTCAAACTGCAGAAATTACAAGTTCTACATATTCAACTTCTTTCAAAAAAATGTGCATTCAATTTATTAAAGAATAACATGTTTTTTACAAAATTAAAAAAATTTCTCAAATCAACAAATATTTCTTTTTTAATTTCGAATTGTTCATCTGCAACAGTTTAAGAGAGATCTATTGACTTACATAGAAAATAAAGTACATGTTTATTGCCAAGCACAAAAATAAATAAAAAGGCTACAAAGTTTTTGTTAAATAAAAGATAAAATCGTTAGGAATAACTTGCACATAAAAATGTAACAAAAAAAGAGCTTCAACCGAAAAATCAAATTCTACATCACTGTAATAATTTTATCATATTTAACTAAAAAAATTGTATTACAATTGTTTGGAAACTTTTCGAGGTATGAAGTTTTCAAATCAAATAATAAAAATAATCAAATTCAAGTAAATCCAATAATTTAGACACTTTTTGAAAAATATCTTGCCATCAATATTTCACCTACGTCAACACTATTATTACCCTTGCTGTCAATAGATTCTCTTATATTGATAGAAACTGTCATATTCCTGGCCTGGAAAGTCTCTACACATATACTACGTTTATTAATATACATACATCATTTATAAAAAAAAATTGTAGAAGGGGCGTTGCAAAAAAATTAAAAAATTTGGAATGTGTTCGTTTATTAAATTAACATAACCAGCTAAAGTACTTTTTTCATTCGATTAATCATTTGCTTGTGACGGTCAAACGCCAACAGCCCCCGCCCCCCCCCCCCATCCTTAAACCGTGGAAAGGGTGATGGCTGTGACCGATCACTCTTTTGTTACCTGTCACATGCAATTCGTGACCACCCCAATAATCCCTGGGTTGGATGAGAAATGTGACCAATGACTTTCCTGATATCACTCACACGTCATCCCCCCCCCCCTAAAAAAATCTCGA
>CAKNXH010001169.1:29921-88139 GCA_932178445.1 Andricus quercusramuli | reverse complement strand
CCCCCCCCCCCCCCCCCCCCCCCCCCCCCCCCCCCCCCCCCCCCCATGACATATGACCGAACACAGGAGATTGATCGATCACAGCTTTCACCTTTTACAGGGGTTAGTGTCGTGGACAGGAATTGCATGTGACAGGTGACAGGCGAGTGATCGGTGACAGCCCTCACCCATTCGAGATTTTTTTAGGGGCTTTACCCGATCTTTTTCTTGTGACCAGTCAGATGCCTTTCCTCCCCCCCCCCCCTTATTCCATGAATTTAGTAAAGGCTATGACCGATCACTCCTCTGTAATTGGTCATACGCCACTCCCCCCCTCAAAACTAGAAAACTTGACGGTTGTGACTAATCATACTCTTGTGAGTTAGGGTGCATTAAAAAAAATGTTACGCTTCTTTTGGTAATTTTATTTAAAGCCGGTATCAAAGAAAACGGAATAATTGAAACATCTCTTATGGAGATAAGTACTTTGTATCAATTACTAGTGAAGAGGGGAAATGAAATTTTAGATTCAAAACTTCAACTGCAAATTAAATTTTGATACCATTTAAAATCGAGCTGTTCTGATTTTTTGGAGGAGGAAGTTGTTGCCTTAATTTAAAATGGAATCGGAATGAAACATCTTGTTATTTAATCTTTTCGTCTTCTCCTATGTTAATTGTTATGGAATTTCGCGAATACCAATATTTTAAAGAAACAGGCTTCTCAGATTGAATGTGAAGAATGTCCGTGTTTCAAATGACCACCCCCACTTAGAAAAGTCAGACGACGAGCTATCAACTTACAGTTTAATAGACTCATTCTTAGAAAACGGTTGAAATTTTCAATGTCGATAAATGAAATATAAATTTCACAGTTATTCGGTCAATTTTTGTATGGTTATTTTCAAATTATGTTTTCGTATACGTACAATTTAATTCATTTTTATAAAAAAGGATTAGCCGTAAGAATATGAGTGCCACCTATAAATTGAAAAGAACCTTGGTTAATTTAAATCAAATGACCTATAAAAAAAGGTAATAGAAATTTATAAATTTTCATGAGTTCTCCGTAAATTTATGATACGTTCGAAAATTTGTAGAAATTAATTAACTTTTCTGGAATTTGATGAAATTTTCTGAAAGTTTATAAAATTGTAGGAAATTCATGAAATTTGCGCAAGTTTATGAAGATCTATGAAGTTTTTGAAAACTGATGAAACTTTTGAAATGTTGTGACATTTTTGAAAATTTAAGAAAATTGTCAAGGAGTTTACAAAGGTTTTTTGAAATTTCTGAAAGACTAAATGGACAACTATCCAGCTTGTCAAAGTTTCAAACTTATTGAATGTATTGCAATAAATCAATTTTGGGAGTATTTTCGAGAACTTTTAAGAGATGTACACATTTTCTCAAATATCACCAAAATGCTGAAGGCTGGTGACCTTTTCAGTGTACAACGCCAAACAACTATAACTCTTTCAGTTCCAGCTCTGTCCCTAAACTCCCCCTCCATTAACCGAATTTTGATGTGACTGACGTCATAACTAGACTCTCCACTCTACGACGACTAGCTATTCAATTCGGACATGATATCGACTTACCAAATACATTTCTTGTATCAAGTTGGTAGTTGGGCGTACACTATATACAATAAATAATAAAAACAATACAATAGTCTGGGAGTGGACTGTAACATTGATTGACGAAAGGCATGCACCCGATAAAGGTAAGGATGAAGTTTCAGGTGCTGAATGGAGACTAGGTGTTTGATATGCGAGAGGGGTGAATGATCTTGAGGAAAGAGAATTACGTGAAACTATGCGCGTAAGAAAGATAGATATTTAATGTGTACCTGAAACAAAGATGCATGTGAGGGATAATGGGCTTGTATCTCCCAGATTGTTGTGGGTTTGGATGAAAGTAGGAACCAGAAGATTATTTATCATAGCTCGCTACGCCCCAGCCAATGGCGAAAGAAACGAAGTAAAAGATGCGTTCTGAGACACTCTAAATCAGGCCTGTCCAGAGAGGGAAAATTTCGTCGGAATTGCTCATTTGACAGATGGGATTTTAACACCACCACCAACCTCTACTCATTCAACTTCACAAGAACGACCACCCACTAAGATTCTGGAACTGAGAAAAGGGAAGTGGTGGTGAAACTCGAACATGTGACGATTAAGTCAATTTTCCGTCTTTGTACCGCCCTATTCTAAATGATACTACAGGTACTTGCGATCATGGTAAAACATCATTCTACTAGGAGATATGAATGGATGGGTTGGCGTCCAACGTCAGGGTACATATGGCGTGCTAGGTAATTTTAAGAATCCAAGAACAAATGGTAGCGAAGACAGATTAGTTAGCTTATGCTTAAAAAAGAGCTTGTTTATTACAAATACTTGGTTGAGGCATAAAATAATCCGCATATACATACAATAGGTTTGATGCAAGGGTTATGAGGAATTGTAAATGCAATACTGATAGGTCAAGGATGAAAAAGAAAGAGAACTAAAAAGATGGAAGAAACGCGAATCAGAACCGAAAAATTACAGAAACCAGAAGGGCGAATAGACTTTCAGAATGAAATATACGAACGTATAGATAGGGCAACTTGGAAGGCAATAATACATAATAAAGATATGGAGGGCACATGGACTATCTTCTGGGATATCATTATTAGAAAAGCGACTGAAGTGTGTGGTAGTGCGGTTGTAGGAAGAATGCCTGGTGATGCGTGCTGGAATGATGAAATCCACGCAGCCGTCCACGAAAAGAAACAGGCGTTGCAAAGAATGTTGAACATCACAGGCCTTAGCGATGAGGAGAGAAATAGACTTTAAAATGATTACAGAGACAAAAAGAGGAAAAACAAACTACTAGTCAAGGAAAGGAAAGATGAAATCAAAACAAAAGGAGAGCAAGAAACTGTTTCATACATTGGCTCTAATCAGTATGAAAGGAAATAGAAGTACATAGTCAGTCAGCATGAGAAATATCAATGGTGAAATGCTTTATGATACAGATGGGATACTAGACCCCTTGAGAGACTCATCTAAGGAATTGTTGGGAGGTAAGGCTATAGGGCAACACAACTGCGACCTAGAACACGATACGTTAGAAAACCCGGTTGAGAGTCTATGCCTCTGAGATTAGGGATATAATTAAGAACTTGAAGAATGGTGAGGGTAATGGTGTAGGCAGTATCAACGCTGGAATGCTTATACATATATTATGTGCTTGTGTGGCGAAAACATACCTCACAAGTTGGGGTAGTGGATAAATTTATGTATCGAGATGGGAGAGGTTCCAGATGACTGGAAAAACGGCGACTGTCGTCCCAATATACGAAAGAAAGGGAAATAAAAGCAAATGCAATAATTACAGAGGTATCAGCTTACTACGTACCGTCAGCAGAATATATGAAGAAATACTTATTCATAAGGTAATAGAAATAACAGAAGAAGAGATATGGGAAGTCCAAAGTAGATTTATGCCAGGAAGATCATGTATGGATCAAATATTCAGCTTGAGGAAGATCACAGAAAAAAGTTGGAGAGTAAATGTAAGAGTTTTCTGTGCATTTTTCGACCTAGAAGCAATGAGAAAAATATATTCAGGTAGCAAAGCGAGTGTCAGGGTAAATGGGAAACTGAGTGTCTGGTTCGATATTATGCCAGGTGTTAGGCAAGGACGCGTTATGTCTTCATGGTTATTTATTATATTCATGAACAAGTATCAAAAGATGGTTCTCTTCGACGGAGACGATGTGAATCTCTGAACAGTGAGGGTGCGTGGCTGAGCGTTAGCAGATGATGAGGTTTTTGTGACAGAGTCAATCAAAGACTTGCAAAGAATGTTCAGTAAACTGAACACAAGTATGACGAAAATGAGCCTCAAAATTAACGTCAATAAAACAAAAATGAAGGTGTTTTGAAGGAAAGGTCGAGAAAACAATATGCAATATTATTCTGAATGATGAGAGAATAGAACAAGTTGATGAGTACATATATCTTGATAGACTATTCACTAATGACGGAAAGATAGATATAGATACGGATAGGCTTCCGAAATTTGGGCTTCCGAATTATCTGGCAAGAATGAGATCCAGGCGATCAGTATACTGGCCGTTCCTATACTGGTCTACACGTTTGGTGCAGTAAAATCGAATATCGATGAGTTAGAGCAACTTGACTGGAGTGCACGCAAAATGATCAAAATCCATCGAAGTCATCATTCTAGATCTTCCGTACCTCGAATATATCTCCCTCGAGATAGAGGGGGTACAGGTTTGCTGAGTGTTGGTGTTGATTTGATGTCCGTCTTGCCATACGCCCAGGGGCAACTGAAGTCCGTTGTGGAGAATGACCAGTGTAAGATCTACTGGCGTTCCTTATTTTCCACCACTCAACGTATCAGTGCTACTAACAAAGCCTGATATTATTGTCCTCCGAAATCTAAAACGAAGAGGCTACAAAGTCCATTTTGTATTTCACATAATCAGCTGCCTTGGAGGTATTAAAGCTTCATTTATCAGCCAACTCAACAAGATTCCGTCTTGCCAGCCTCAGGCTCTGTCCATCACGAACCAGATGCAAAAGGCTTCTAGGGTCACTTCATCTGGTCCGTCAACACGGTTTCTCATAACATTTAACAAACATTGGCAACTTTACCGTCTGCCGCGTAAGGTCATCCACGGCTAGAGATCGTACTCCAAGGAACGGTTCTGTACGATGTCATCTCGCGTAAATTTCTTACCTCCCAGGATTGAAGCAGCAGGTGTGGATGACGTACACGTTCTGCTTGCGTTGAAATTCGTCGCTTTGGAGAACCATGATCACATCTCCCTGAGTAATAAAAAATTTATTAGTTAAACAATTTCTATCATAAAATTCAGTTTCATTTTTTCCTGGAATAAAATGCAAGATATGAAATACGCAAAGTTGCTTCGCTGTAAAGCTATCGAGCGTCCACCCTCGACACATCCGTATATTATTCCCTTGTACTTTGTGAAGTAATCGACTTCTGTTACAATTTTTGGGCATAGCAAAGTATTTTCCGTATACTCACCCATTGTACTCGTTCAATTTGCTTAATATTTGCAATTTGAAACATTCACTTGTAATTATAAATAATTTAGAATTATAATTTTGATTATGAAGGTCAGAAATGTACTTTTACAATAAACCACTATGAATTACAGTGAAGCACAATAATATGCAAATTGTAATTTTTTGTAACAATTTTTTTACTTGTAATTTTCGTAGAAGTGTCCGCATTCTGTTAAATAATTGTAGTTTAGAGCAGACGTTTTTTGTTATTTTATGGTTCCAAATTTCATAAAAAAAAGCTTTAGGTATTTTATGTACAGCTTAATTCAGCTATTACAATTGAACAATCAGAGGTAGGAAAATGGTCAAAATCAAGAAAATGCTCGATTTGAAAAAAAAATTTTCAAATTCGATATAATCGTTGCATTCAGTATACAATATTAAACAATTCAAACTTTTATTTTGTGGCAATCCATGAACCCTAAATTTGAGGGTGTTTCAATCTCAGTCGTTAATAATTAAAAGCTTGAGATATTCCAAAATTTTCTGTTCAAGTCGACAAAAATAAACGAAATGTGACGACTTGAAGATGGAACCTCTGAATCCAAGTGTTTATTATTTAAAACTACTGAGAAATCTTTGCAGTCTGAAAACGTAGAACTATAGCAATGGTCTGAGTTAAAGTTGTAACCACTTATGAACGAACGACTTTCAATTGTGATTACGAGTCTCCAATTTTCTGAATAATAGCGGGATTTCACAGTGATTGGAAAGTAATTCCATATGCTTCACAAACAATTAAAAAGTATTGTGTATTTTTTATATTCTAGTGACTTATAATGTTTTTTTATACATATGATTATTTATATTGCATCAGATATATACTTACAAACAAGATGAAACAAGAACGGGAAGGCAAGGAAAATATTGTTAATGTATTTCGAATATTTGAAACATACGGACGCACGCATGTACATCAAAATGTCGTTGCCTATAGCTTAGCGACTGTTGTGTGAAATAAATCTTTCACTGACCATTCATGTGATGAAATCAAATCTTCGAATAGCTTGCCGAGCTGGATTTCACACGACACTTGACTTACCTGGTAATTGCTTCTCAGGATCCGCAACAACGACAAAATTTACAGTCAATTTCACAGTCCGATTGACTGAAAATGTGCTCTATTTATAAATTTCGAATAAGCACATATGTGAATAGACGCGCATGTCGAGTATTATTAACGGAATTGAGTAAATACTCTCCATGAATGAATACGTATGAACATTCATTAAATTTAGTATTTTCCAATCAGGTTATGATGCGAATGGGAGCACGGATGTAAAAATGTGCATTTACCTTACAGAATTCAGGATCCAGAAGCTCAGCAATGATTGGTTTGATAGTGGAAGACGGCGAATCAATCCAAGGCAGGGAAGCAACCACTGCACGTCAAGCATAGTATTCACTAAAGAATTACCACGAGCAATCTACCCTGACAAGTAAAGTGTTTCTAATGAAGAGAATATGTAGTCTAAGGTTGGTAGGTGTAGGTAATATGGAAAAACGTAGTAATACAATGTTAAATTTAGTGAATAACTAAACAGCTCTTGATGCATCTCAAATGGAGAAACTAGTGGTCGCAATTCTTCTAATGATTTTGCCGGACTCTTGCAGTACTCTCATCACAGTTTCAGAATCGAGACTAGAATATGAATCAACTCTGGATCTCTCAAAGGGCAAGCTGATAGTTGAATCCAGACGAAGAAGAGGATCAGGAGAAGAAGTATCTTCGAAGGAAATAGCCTTCAAACACGAAGGAATAGTAAGGAGTAGTATCCCTGTAAGTGGGGAGTGGGACGAGCGACGTCCAATAATTCGTTAATGCTAGCTACGAATGAAAACTCGTATGCTCCCCCGTTCACATGCGCACTGGCGGTTGCCATGCCAACGATGTCAACATGCGTTTGAAGTTTCGAACTTTTGTATTGAACGAACATAAACAAACGAACATAACCTACATGTGCATCGAGATGTCAAAAGGTAACATATTGAGTGGGTATAACATGTGACTGCGAAAACAGCTCTGCGCATGTGCACTGGGGAGCATTCGAGTTTTCATTCGTAGCTAGCATTAACGAATTATTGGACGTCACTTGTCCCACCTCTGCTCACCGAACACATAGGGTGATACCACTCCTTACTATTCCTTCGTGCCTTCAAAGAAACAGGAATTAATAATACTAATATATAGTATTATACACAATAATAAAGAAAAGGAAAGCATAAATCTGCTGTGGAATAGAGGGAAAATGCCAGTGTTGTATCGAACGAAAAATGTCACGTGATCAATACCCAACTAAATCATACACGACAGCAGTAGGGGATCTGATTCACACTGTGTGTGTCCGAAGCGAACAATGACATCAGGCAAATGGAGGTTCGTATCAAAGACAAAAGAACGATTACAACAGATTCACTAAAGTTTTTTTAATGCAGTACAAACATTAAGTATCGGGTTCCATTGAAGAGCATATTGAATGGATAAAGACATAATATGAAAGAAAGCCTTAGGTCATCTGATCAGATTGAGGGGGGGAATATGCAAACTCCAAACTGAAGCAATATTTAAAAGGCGAAGAAATAGAGATGCATTACACAGCAGCATATTTACCGCAGCAAAATAAAGTAGTGAGAAGGAAGAACCGCAATTTGATAGAAATGATTGGGTGCATGATAATAGAAGCAAAAATATCCTCCTACACATACTGATGAGAGACAGTCAACACAGCAAACTATTGACAGAATAGGTTACCAACAAAGTCAAAGAAAACAACACCTTATGAATTATGGTATTCAAGAAAGCCTAATGTAAACAATTTACACATTTTCGGTTGTATTGCCCTCGCCCATATACTAAAAGAAAATCAAAGGAAATTAGATGCAAAAGCAGAAAAGCTGACTTTCGTTGGATAATCGGAAGAATGAAAGGCATACCATCTGTTAGATAAAGAGACTAAACAAATCACTATCGGCGGAGATGCAACTTGTCTGAATAATTTTCGAACGAATGAAATTCCTAAGCAGAAAAATTAAACTCAGGCATTAAAAGTCACTTCAGCATCAGCTAAGGAAGAAGAAATAGAAGCCGAAGAAGAAGATCCGAAAATGCAAGAAGAATTAAGGGGAGACAGAAGCATCGATTCAAGCCATCAAGAAGATACTACATAACCATAAGAAATAGAATCAATATACAGCTATTAGTACGATTCATCAAGCTCTGAATACTGCCGTAGAAACTAAGGAGATACATAAATCTAATCTCACTCGAACTGAGAAAATCGAGAAGAACTATTTGCCCAAAGAACTCTAATATCGAATAAAATTTTGAATAATGTAAATACACTCTTCCATATTTTGCAATGGAAAATTAAGTTTTTGATCAATTTCTATTAGTCGCGGAGAGTCTAAAATACAATACAAAAAAAACACAAAGTCCCTTGCGGACGATGCCTTCATCGAAGAGCTCGAGCACAGCCTCAAAATACAACAACAAAACGTACGTAAGGGACATTCTGCGTTCAGCGGCTGTCCCAAACTTACCCGAACCGATTGTCGCTAGTGTATAGCCGAACTAGCCGGGATTTCCCTTGGATCTACCTTGGATTTCCGATCGGAGTCCGAGCTATTTCACAAGTATAAAACATACGTAAGGACGAGCGATTCTTTTCGTTTGTCAATTCGCTTTACACTCAGTCGCTTCCACAAGGACAAAAATACACAAAGTTCTTTAGGTTCTTTTTTATTTGTATGCTGATGACGTATTACATGCGCTGTACAAATTTCACGACACGCAAAGAGCTATGTGTATCTTTTTATGTTGTATTATTCAACTTTCTCGACTTTCTCATTTATAAACAATCATTATTTACAATAAATATTATTAATTAATAATTTATTTTGACACAGTTATACGCAGCTTTCTCTTGCGAATTAAACGATATCAAAAACTCATTTTTCATGAGACTGTCACTTATGTATATTTCTAGTTTGGACGGCAGAATATGAAGGTATAGAAAAAGTTCCTTAAGAAAACGAACCAAGGCAATCTACAAGAAGTAACATTGAAGTACCACCTGATAGGTATGTATATGGCAGAATTCAATTTAGTCAAGCAAAAAGATAAGAAATCATAGAATCTGAAAAAAGTAATGTGCACTGCCGACAAGGATAAATGGAAAGCAGCAACAAAAGAAGAAATCAATTCTCTGGAGAAAAATCAAACTTGGACTCTAGTTGAACCACCAAACGACAGAAAAATAGTGAATTCAATAAGCAATTTCGATTGATGAAGGAAAAAAGAGTCAAAAACTCATTTGTTGGTAAAATGGGCGACGTTTCGTTGGCATTGGTTCGCCAACCTCATCAGGCTAATTTATTAAAATAAAGAAACACCACATAAATATCACATATTTTACAGGTACATAGTATAAGTTAAAAACAAATTTAAAAATTACCGTTGACATTCACTAGTTAAAACATAAATTCTAACGCGTCTAATTTTAATAAATGTAAAGGACCCATTTTTGGTCGACTGAAATGACAGTCTAAAGTCAACTGAAGAAACAAAACCTTGTGTCTTTATTATATATACGTACTCATACACATATTCATGGAAAATACACATTGAGTTCTATCTTGTCGTAAGTTAAACACCCAAATTTAATTTCTGTAATAATGGAAAATATATTTTACTAAGAGCATAAATATCTTCTTTTTTATTAATATTATTTGAACTGCTGTTAATATGGATCATTTCTGAAATCATTCTTTTTTTATAGTTAGGTTCTCGATCTACAATTTTTAATGGGGTGTGTAAGTTGAAGAAAAGCTTACATGGCCAAAAACAATCAGCTAAGGTATGAAATGTAAAACTTGACAAGATTTTCCAAGAACGAGGTCTCCTCCAAGGTAAAGCAGATCTTTTCTTATACATAAAGAAGGTCAAGGAAAAAGTAATCTATCTCATTACATATGTGGATGGCCTCGTGATTGCAAGCAATAATTAAGAAGAAATATTGCAAGTAGCTGAAGTTCCAAGAAGCAAAACTTACAAATTTGAGAAAATTGATGAACTATCTAGAAATTCGAACTGAACCAGACAAAGAGGCTATTTTTCAAATTAGTCAGCCACAGTATATTGATAAAATCCTGAGATTCGTAGGAATACAGGATGCAAACCCATTATAGGTGTCAATGGATCCAGGGTACCTGAAGCTACGAGAAAATAAAGAGCCAATGGAGAACAACCAGATGTATAGACAACTCATCGTAAAACTGCTCTACATTGCAGTGAACATGCGTACGGACGTTGCGGATTATGTGTCTACTTTCTATGTTCAGTCAACATGACGTCGGAGTCACCAAGCCAGACTGGAACGGGGCAAAACGAGTAGCAAGCTGCCTGAAAGAAACTGAAGAATTGAAGTTGAAGCTAGGAAACATACAAGACGTGCATGCGGCAGGATTAGTAGGATTTACAGCTGCAGATTGAGCGAAGAATAAACATGTCAGAAAATCGAACAGTGAGTATCTTTTTAAAATTTCTATCGGAGCAGTTAACTGTCAGTCAGAGTTCAGTTCATAAAGTCATATGGAACTGTTATCGTTATTATCATACCATTATGCCATATCCCTTTCGGGGTAGGAATGACGCACTCGGTTCTAGCCGTGGATCAGGGAGTTTACATAAGAAGAGTGATGAAGAGAGTTATATAAGACATTATAAGGGGGGGGGGGGGGTATAGATTTTTAGATCAATCTAGAATTCCCGTGTTTTTTATTCAAGCAACACCGTCGTTTTCCAACACTGCTGCGAAGAGCTTCACGAAGTCATTACGTAAAGCTCTCCGCACGGGCCCATGAGTATCCAAGATCTTCCGTTTCAGGCATCATTCACTCCACCTAAACTCTTCATCATGCATTTCTTATAAACTATTTGTCGCCACAATTCACTGTTCTAGCATACCTTTCAAGCTTCTTTCATGTCCATGCATTTCCTCATGCAAGCTCTTGTGTTCTTATAGCTTTTTATGTTTTTCAAATTATAGTGTCATTTACACATTCCAACTATGAAATTCGAAAGGGTTAGCGAGTTTAAATACCTCGGGTCTATTATAACTAGCGAAAATAAGATTAAAACGGAAATCAACGCGCGGCTTCATGCTGGCAATGGGTGCTATTATGCAGCAAACACGCTACTAAAATCGCGATCACTATCTAGAAACATCAAAGTAAGAATTTATAAAACGATAAGAATGCCAGTCGTCATGTACGGATGTGAAACGTGAGCGCTGACGAAAGGAGAGAAGAATAGGTGTAGAGTTTTCGAGAATAAAGTACTTAGAAAAATCTATGGTCCAAAAAGGGACGAAGAGACAGGTGAATGGAGAAAACTGCATAATGATGAGTTGAATGCTCTCTGCGGGTCAGCAAATATTGATAGAGTCATGAAAGCGCGTAAATTAAGATTGGCGGGGCATGTAGCAATAATGGGAAATGAAAGAATAGTGGCGCAAGTTTTAAGAGGGAAAGCGATTGGTAAGAGACCTCTAGGCAGACCGAGAAACAGATGGGAGAAAAATGTAAGGGATGATCTGAAACAACTAGGATATGATTACTTAAACTGGATGTAGGATGCACAGGATAGATATGTGTGGCGGTCTCGGGTAGATGAGGCAATGAACTTCCGAATTCGAATTGCCAATCTATAATAATAATAATAACCACTCTTTCTTGGCCTGCCACTGTGCACGCTATCATCCCCCTCACTTCGATATATTTGTTTCGTCTGTCGTTCATCGTTCATTCTCTCAATATGCGCAGGTATTGCATGCCAATCGCGCTAATTTTACTTCTATCCTTTTCTTGGTATGTCCAGGTCTCGCTACCGTACAGCATAGTGAGTGTAAGTATAAACTTATCGTCAGTCAAAGGAGATTTATACCATAGAACAGTACACTCCGAAAGAAAGTGCTGCAATTGGTCAGCTGTACATTAAAAATGACTTCTCAATTATAAAAACTAAAATTGCGTTGCGTAAATCAAATCAAAGTGCACTGAGAAAAATGAATAGCTGGGGCTACTACCTTTTTATTAGTAAAGCATTCATTGGTTCTTACAACTGTTCAGTTAGTAACGCCAACTAATCAAGTAGTCGGTTTAGGAAGCCGTTTGTAGTGCTCGTGACTAGTTGACATTAGTAACGTTTTAGTAGTCAGAGTTACTAATAAATTAGTCATCTGTACTATTAATTGATTTCCCTGACAAATTAAAGTAGGTGGCATAACTATTTTATTTTCTACCTTGGTTGGTACGATTGAGAATGCGACAAAGGTACCAACATACATGCAGCAAAACGAGGGAGAACGTTTAGACATGGCCGTCATAACTCGTTGCTTTCTTGATATTTCGTTAATCATTTATTGATGGAAGTATCAAAAGTATTGCAAAGTTTAGGCTTCGGGGATTATATCGAAGTATTTGAAGGTATGTATAAGATATTGAAAAATCAAACGAGTTTTGAGTTTTATTACTGGAAATCCTAACCTACAAAGTGCATCTGCAATTATAAAGATCCCAGTGGGCATAGGGAGATCTTTTTTTAGAACGTCTTATCAGCTGAACTGACATCAGCGTCCCTAAGATGTCCCAAAAAAAGGTGCCCGCGTGCCGACTGTGATCTTTTTAACTCAGATTTCGATAGTCTAGTGACAAAGATTTTAATTACTCTCTGTAACGAAAAGAAAATAGTTATACCTACAAGTTTGTTAGTAGACATGACAAACTATATTAGTAAGTTCAACTACCTACAGACAGTCGTTTTGAAAAACTGAAATAGTTAGTCTACCTAATTAAATAGTAACGGCAACTACTCGTGCCCCAACTAACAAAAATAGTTCTCATAACTAACGCAATAGCAGTACCATTATTTACTAACTAAAATAGTTATCCCAACAGTTTTATTAGTTGTCCCAACTAATCTTTTTTTTCAGTGTGAAAAATGCTCCAGGTGATATCACTATAAGGCGTTTATACGCAAAATTTGTGAGCCCCGGTAGTCTTAGTAATGCCAGCCATGCATCCAGACAGTGAACAAGACGTTCCAATAAAAATATTGAAGCCGTAGGAGCCAATGTTGAGAAGTCCCCAAGAACGTTGAGTGGACTGGAATTACTAAGGCAACCAGGGCTCACAAATTTTGCGTATAAACGCTTTATAGTGTTATCACCTGGAGCAGCTTTTACTTTGTTTTTTTTACAAAACGCACGTTTAGTTTTTATAATTGAGAAGTTATTTTGAATGTACAGCTAAACGATTTCAGCGCGTTTTTTTGGAGTGTACTGTTCCATGGTATAAATCTCCTTCGACTCATGCTTCCAACGCGATACGTTATTACTCGATCTGACAGGGCTTGTAAAAGTTATAGGGTTGTCCGATGCTTCCACTTAAAATTACTAACCCTGTATATCGCTATTTTAGCTTTGCCTGATATATTTTTACTTCTGTCAATGGATCCTACCCTGTCGATAACCTTCTTGCCCTCGTTTATACGACTATCTCTCCAACTATCTTTTCATCATTAGTCGTTCAGGGCAGTATTGCATAATGTCTTCATTCGTTGGAGAGGGCCATTTTTAGACACTTGCCCATGAATATGATAAACAGCCAAGAGAACAAAACGCATCCCTGTGAAACATCTAGCCTAATATCGAACCAGTCACTCAGATGCTCATTTACTCTTACAAGCGCTTCGCTACCTGCATATATTGATTTAATTGCTTTCAGGAGCCATCCATTGACTCCGCACTCTTACACGGAGAAAAATATTTCGAGAAACTTTACCAAACTCAGTTGGGTAAAGTTGGGACATATGGACACTTTGATAAAGTTTCATATCTAGTTTGGTAAGACGAAATTCGGTAATACTTCATTAACAAACATGAAAGTGCGACAAACTGACACGAATATCTTCTGAACTGTACTTTAATTAATACTGTACTTGGTAGTTGACATTTTAATGCACATAATTGTAAAATATATCAAACTTCAGATAAAGATTACTGAACAATTGGGTAAAACGCGGTCGAGGGCTTGGTACAAAATATAAGTGGGTTTACAGAAAAGGCATGAAGGAGTCACTGACGCTCGAGAAACTTTAACTGGCAGTTTGGTAAACCGTAACCTTCTGTGAATCAAAAAAACAAACTTATACACAGTCAACAGCATACACTCACATACACATGAGTCAGTTACAGCCAATCAGAATACAATTTCATTACAAATACACTGACGACACGTAAACCTTTTCAAACACATATAACATACATATAAATAACCCTAATATAATACTACACATATATAAGACGCTTTCGACGTAACTACGCTGACGCACGCTTCACATTGAGAGGAGAAATTTGGAACTTCCTTATATACTAACTAGAGGAATTGATTCAGCGCTTGTGAGAAACGACCAGTGCCGTGACTAAAGTTTTCATAAAAAGATTTATATTATAAGATCTATATTTTTTGGAATATGTATTTTGTAATTGCCACTTTAATTCTGAGTAATTTTCCACCTTTTCTTTGGATATTAACTTGATTCTAATATTATCTGAGTAAGGTATTAAAATGATATCAAAGCACAATTCAATAAAGTTTCCAAATTTTGGACGACTTCGTTTAGAAATAATAAATAAAAAAGTATGCAAAATGTCTTGCTACGCACCTATTTGAAGCTACAAATTTAAAATGAAAAATTGTCAAATCATATTTAAACCATTTTTTAAATATGTGAAATTTACAGATGTTACTTATATTAACTTGGAAAAGATAAAAATTAAAAGTAGAGTTAAATATTCTTCCGTTAAGGATGTTCAAAATCTCTTTAAAGTCTGTCCCACAGGTTTTTTTGCGTAAAATTCATATACATCACAAATACGTTCCTTGATATTTTATTTTTATATTTTCATACCCTCTCGGGTAATCCTTCATTTTTAAAAAATATTTGAGGCCGTTTGAAAATTTTGTTGTTTTCGAAAATCATATTATCTAAAATTGTCAACTTCACGGCAATCACTCATAAAATATGTAAATATAAAAAATTAAAGATCTTTACACAAAATGTGATTTACTTAACTTTTTCTCTCTTACACCACTTTTAAAATTTATGCTCTTCAATTCTTCATTTCTGTTATTTGACTTTTCATTACTTGAAGTTGTTTTGTATCTTTTTAAAAATCAGTTCTTTTAACTTTGGTCTTTGTAACTATTTAATACAATAAAAGGATGTAATCAAATACAAAGATTTAAATTTTCGTATGATTGATCACAGTTTATCGAGATAAAATCACACTATCGTTCGAATTTGGATATATCCTTTCACCACAATGTCAGGTAGAATTTTAGAGAATTTTTAAGCCAATAAAACGTGTTTTCAAAAAAATTGCACTTACATGGTTATGACATGTAGTTATTTGCACAACTATTTCTGTTTTTGCATCTGCTTTAGGCGAAATACGTCATTTGCATTTCATTTTAATTTACAAAAGCTCACTCCATTTCCCGAAAGTTTCTTTACAATTATATTCGTCTCGTTTTCGTAGAAATTATTTTATTTAAAAATAATACGTACAACTCTTTTATTTAGTCATGTTTTAAATAAAACAATTTTCTATATGATATTTAATAAAAACGTGATGAATACAATTGTAAAGGACCTTTCAAGGAGTAGAATGAGCTTTTAAAAATTTTAATCGAATGAAAATCATATGAATTTTACCCAAAGCGATTTGTGCTTTTTGAATATTCATTACTTTTAAGCAATTAAATTAAAACTTTCAAATTGGCTAATAAATTATTGAAAATATTACACATGTTTCATATTAGTACTTTTCGCTGGGTGAAAAAAAAATATTATAAAATCAAAACATTTCAAAGACTTGAAATTTATTTGAAATTTTAGGTTGTGTAATTTTTTTAAACTGGAAATTAGCATTTTTAAACAAGAATCATCAAGATTTCTGATTTTTAACAATTGTAGGTTAGGTTAACGATTTATACCAAAAACTGGTATTGTGAAAAAATCACTATAGTTCAAATAGGATAGCAAATTTTTGAATAGTTTCAAATAATATTAACGTTCTTCACAAAAAATCGATCATCTTGCAAAAAAGTCATTGGATTTTGGAACAGATTTACAATTCTTAATAATTTTCTGTTATTTTATGTTTGTGTTTTTCATTGAGAATTATTAGTATTTTTAATAAAAAATTATTAGATTTCAAAGAACATGTACCATTTTTCAACAACTATAGCTTATGTTGACCTGTTTTATCTAAAATCGTTATTTTTGACAAATCATTAAATTTAAAACCAATGACTTTGTTTAAAATAAATTATATTTATAAAATTTCCAAGAAGTTTTAGAACTTTTCAACCATTTCAGGTTATGTTGCTGTTTAAGACCAAGAATTTTGAGTGAAAAAACGGTATTTTTAATGAAAAATCATTTGATTTCAAAGAAGATTAAAACTTTTGTTTCATTATAGGTTTTAGGCTAGTGATTTTCACCGGCAATTTTGATATAGGCTTCAAAGAAGATTTACAATTTTGGAACGATTTAAGGTTATGTTAACCCTTTTTACCAGAAATCGGTTATTTAAAATTAAATTCATTTTACTTAAAAATTAAACTTAGGATTATGAACAACTTTAGGTTATATTAGTTTTTTTTTCGTCGGAAATTAGCATATATTGTATAAAAATATTATATATATATTAATTGTGACTTTCTTTGAGAATGTACACAATGGTGATCCTTATCAGTATATTTGATTATATCTGCAAAAATTACATAATTTCTTGTAGGTACGCAATGCACAATTGAAAGAGTTACTCTTTGGTTAATACCGCAGTTGACAAATTATATAAAATGTTATTATGATTAATCAAATTATATACAAATTTCTGTAAAAATGAAATTTTTTCCAATTACAATGAGTAAAAATACAAAATTATTTAAAACATTGTTGTTGAATAATTATTCATATATTCTTTAAAGATTTTTACGATGTAGATTTGGCAAAAACTTTTATTACACTGTATGGTAAAAAAATATTTTAAAAAATATGAAAAAAGATTTTAGCAAAAGAATTCTCAAAAAAATTATATAGCGACGTAAATTTAATGAAAAGTTTTTATTCGATTTTTCGTATGAGAAATTTCAGTTTAAGAAATTGTTTTTAAAAATTTGTTATTTCTTATTTTTGAAACTGAATTTTCTGTTATCAATACAAAACTTTGCAAAATTATACTATAGTAAGAGTTGTGGTAAAAAGATTTTTTTCCAAACCTCATTTATTGACACAATAATTTAAAAACAAAATTCAATGAAATCTAAGTTCATATTTAGATCAAATTTTAACAGAGTATTGATTTCTTTAACCTTCTAGTATTTATATTTAAAAAAAATTGTATCATGCAATAGGAAAAATATATACTTTCTTTTTTTTTCGTGATACCGCGAATTTCAATTTTGATTTTCTCGGAACAGGATTATTTTTTTGGATCGAAGCTTTCTTATTCTCATTGAAATATAATTTTTTCATCCCACTAAATGAAAAAAAAACTACAAATTTTGTAAGGAAAACACTAACATGGCAAAAAGCACTGAAATAGCATCACTAAGGCTTACGCCAGAGGCGTCAATTTCGATCCATGGTAACCAACTTTGTAATAACCTTCCTAAATCAACTCCAACTTTATTTTGCAATTGTAGAACTATTATGCATTATCCAATACTAAATGCCAACGAGAACTATGAATAGGTTGAAAGTTGAACAACTTATTCATAATTTAAAAAATGGTAAATATCTTCGAGGTGCTTAATACTTTTATACGATCCTGCAAGATTTGGGAAGTGGTGGGAGATGCTGGGCGACTGCGACTCGAATGTCGGTTTACCAAACTGTCGAATAAAGTCTAACGTAGCAAAAATTAAAATCTATTCCACAGCGGATAAACTTTCATGCAATGTGGTGGAAACAGTCACATATCAAAAATCAATGTTTCTCTAGAATTGATTTTAAACTTTACCAAACTTTCGAGTATATAATACATTTTTTACTTAGAAACATTCACCGAAATTTGTCATTCTATAACCGATTTTAAGGGAAGCATTAACATTGCATACTTTTAAGTTTGCTTGACTTTACATTTGCAAACTTTACTCAACTAATATGAAATTTTATCCAATTTTTCCTCAATGTATGACAGAATAGTTCTCAATAATTACACGACGTGCATTAATGTTTACTTTTGAAAATATTTACTGTACATTTGGAAACTTTAATCTGCGCTATTAAAGTTTACCGAACTGCCATGTATTATTTAACCTTTTGCACGTCACAAATTATTACAATAATGTCAAACATTCTCCTTTTAGTCCATATATCCCAATTTTACTCAAAAGTTTGGTAAAGTTTCCTAACCAAATTTTCTCCGTGTATAGGACTTCCCAAATCTTGCTTCTATTCACCGTAACGAACACTTTTTCTAGATCAATAAATGCATCGAAAACAGCATAAATCCACATTGTACTTCCTAGATCTTATCTTATGTTATTTTTATTACGCTATTATTAAGTATTTTTGAACACATTTTGTTTACAATACTTATCAATCTGATATCTCCGTAATTATTGCAGTTACCTTTATCTCCCTTTCCTCTGTATACTGGGACGATGATCACATTTTCCAATCATGTGGAACTTTCCTTATCTCGATACATAAGTTTAACAGCTCACACAGCCTGTGAGGTATATATTCGCCTCTGTATTTAAGCATTTCAGCGCAAATGCCACCTATACCAGGAGCCTTACCGTTTTTTACATTCCTAATAATATTCCTAACCTGTATGAGTGTATGTATACTCTCATCAGTAATCTGTTTCTCTGAATAAACATTTTTTATATCATATATGTAACCGAGTCCATTTGTGTTATTTATGTGTTCACTTGTATTCCACCGCCAACATAACAGAATTATAGTTCTGTTCGCATTAACGCCATACATACTACTTACCCGATTCCTACCTTAGTGATACTTTTTTCGCAATAACTTACGTCAACACGAAATGAGGTTACGAATGTAAAAATTCAGGAAATTTAATGAAAAAAGCCAAAGATTATTTGGATATCTCTTCATTTTTAGCGTTACAAAAAAAAAATATTTAAAAAAAACAGGAAAGTCTAATTGTGTATTTTATTCCTAAGACCACGAAAAAATTGAAGACAGTAATCAGGGAAGATACAGTTTACAAATAAATCTGCCTGATAATTTAGAAACAATTAAGTACAAGTTGACATTTTTGAATCAAAAGAGGATTCTTACTTCCACTGCATTCTACGCCATCTCTAGGGGCTTCCCGTGCTTCCCTCACTCGATGTTGGTGATTGTGATTTTGATCTTCGTGGTTGAGTGGGTGGAGGGGATGCTCCAACTATATCTCCAAACCGATTTTTGTGCACCAAAAATTCTACTCCATATAAAGTAGCAGCATGTGTGCTTAGATTTCTTTCTTCTGATGGACGAATATTCTCAGGTAGCGTGTGAACATTAATTATGCGTCCATAATTATCTTTGTGAAATACAAAAGTTACGTCCTTACCTCGTTGCTGTACAATCATTGTATAATATCGGTGGTTAAGATTAGCGGAATTTCGAAAATTTACGAATTGATTGAACACGTGTGAAGGATTACTCATTTGTTGATAAATACGTGGATCGACGTGTATATCTCCCAGTGGTACTCTAATAGTCGCATTTGACTCTGTAAAAAGAAAATAAATATTTGTGAAGCAGGGCCGAAAGTTGGATTTTGTCCAAAATATGGAATTTCAAGAAATACTCTAGAAACTTAAAATTGATTAAAAATGTTTTCTTCGGATAGAGGGGCATTAAAAATTTATATCTGTTCCTAAATTTTTATCATTAAACATTTATGCGTGGTCGTGGGTGTGGTGAGCCCACAACTACACTAGTAGTAAAAATAATCCACCTGGAAACACTACCCGAATCGGGTAGTGTCACGCCTACCCCGAAAGGGGAATGGCTTAATGGTATAAACAAAAACAAAAATGAAAACATCAATTTCGGTAGTTATAAAATTATTAAATATTTTTGAAATAAATATTCAACTTGAATTTCAAAACGATTAAAATTGAACAATATTTTTTAATCATATTGGCGTTAAATTTGTTCGATTAAAAAAAAACATGACTTAATATGTAATTGTAGCTTATAGAGAAATTTTGTTGTAATTTTTTGCTTCAGAATTCCCAAAAAAAGCTTTAGGTATTTTATATACGGTCCCATACAGCTATTATAATTGAACAATCAGACGTAGAAAATGCTTCAAACTTCAAAAATGCTTGAGGTGGTAAAAAATTGTAAACAATTTATGTAAATGTGAACATTTAGTATAAAATATTAAAAAATTAGTATTTTTATTTGTTCGAAATTGAAGAACTCTAAATTTGAAAGTGTTTGAATGCTCTGTTTAAGTCTATAACAAAATATCTATACTAAACATGTTTTATAGTCTGAAAATATAGAATTGTGACAATTGTCCAAGTTAAAGTCCTAACCACAAATAACTTCCAATTGTGATGACGGTTCTCCATTTTTGTGAATGATAGTGAAATTGCAAAGTGACTCCATATGTTTTACGAAAAATTTATAATGATTGTGTACTTTTTACAATTTGGAAACTTCTAATGTTCTTCATCCATTTTATTATTTATATTATATTAGATATATACATACCAACAAAATTGACAAAGACTGCGAATGCAAGAGACAGATTGCTAATAAGAATCTTCATTTTTTCAGATAGGTTACATGTACGGTAACTAATGAAGTTGGATTGTAGTCACCGGTGTCTATTTCGTAGTCACTTAGTGTAATTATATTTCGCGTGAAATATCTTGCGCTGGTGGATTGTATACTAACCTTCATGAGTTTATAGCCTTCTATGAAGTGCGCAAATAACTTCAAATGATAATGTGAATATCCCACTAATCATGGCGGTCTCACTTATCGTGCGAGACTTGGTTTTAATTTGAATATATTCTTAAAAGAATATAATGAAAATAGTATTTAATGACAACACAAATTCACTTATGGTATTCTATAGTATTAATTGAAATTTTTATTCATTCAAATCAGATAAACAGTGAGAAAATTAGCGTCAAGATTACTGGGATGTTTCCGTTATTTACTGTCTGTCCAAAAAATGTAGGCATCTTATTTTTTGCAGGTTATAGTGAAAATTTCTGCAGAAAAAAATTTTAAAAATATAAAATAAAGTACATGTTGCATATGAAGGTTTTGCCTCTACTGATATAGAGTTTTGAAATTATTCGTGGATTAGCAATTATTTTCTGATAATTGAAAAGTTAAATGTACCATTATCTTACCATCACTTCAGGGTACTCAAATTTGAATAGCTGTTAGTTCCTGAAATCAAATTTCAAAGAATCTGCAAGAAACATACGAATTTATTTGATCCTTTCTGTGCACAATGGTAAAATTCAGAGTCACAATTAATCATTTGTTATTAAGTTAATAACAAAAGAGTATTGGAGTATCATCTTCGAAACTAAAGAAGGTACACTGAGATAAATGGATGTACAATAGTAGATGTTCAAAGTGTAAGATAGCACCACCAGATATGCAGATATTAACATGTGAACATGTGGAAAAATAGTTAAATATTAATATGTTAACCTGAAGCATGTGTGTAGTATCAATGAGCAACGAGTTTCTCTTAAACGTTTGAAAATCATTTTCGTTTTTAAAAAATATAAAGGGCTTCCCGATTATCCAAGCAACCGCACTCACAGCAGAAGACTGCCTGCGCTACTGCTACTTAACTCCTCCAACTAAGAACTTTCTGTCACACTCACTCCTGTTGTGACTTTGAGTGTCAGACCCGGTAAGAAGAGAACAATTTAAAAAAATTCAGAATCTGAATTCCCATTAATACGTGAATTTTCCTTCTTCGAAAGTTCCACCAGCGAGTAGAGAAAAAAAGCAAAACCTATTCCTTTTAATCGACTTGGAAAAATGTAATGGAAGCGTATTGGGAGGATTTAAAAAATGGAGGAATGCAAAAGAAAGAATAGAAAGAAGGAGAATAGTGTTACTTTTAAGGCACAATTGTGAATTGAAAAAAAATGCATTTTTTAAAATAAATAAGTATTGTATTTGGGTAAATTATATGAACATTTTCTTATTAATCTATCGAACAGAAACATATTTTGACTGATTTCATATGAAATCTGTCTTGGAACACGCAGTATACAGCTCTGCAAATTTGCATGGATTGCACAGCCACACAAAAAAAGTATAAGGAGTCAAAAAATGATCTATATAACATTGTAGTAATAATGGTCCAGCAAAGTTGAAATCCAAATTTTTTTAATTGCCTGCTTACCATTTTTTTCGTTTGACTTTGAATTTTTTGTTTAGGTTAAATGTTTGCAACTTGACTGCTGAACATCTGAAAACGTTTTCAGGGTTTAGGAGAGGAGAGAGGAGATGTTTAGTGGACAACTTGCTATACCCATATTCACAACTATATGCCATTAAAAAGTTCAATGCATTTTTTATTAATTATTAAATGTTTCATCAATATTCATTTGTTGAAACAATTCTCTTTTCACTTATTATCGCAAATTATCGGTACCCTAATATCGATTAAAGCTAATAAGACATTATGAGAAAGCAGAGACATGGTGTAAACTTTTTATTAATTATTTAAACAACTTCCTATTGTTTAAATGTAACTTTTGACTAAAATAAAGCAGAAAAAATGTATTTTTCGCAAACATGTCGACAAACTCGACATGATTGTGATATGTCCCGTATTATTACTACTTATTTATAAGGGTTTGAAAAAATTCTATTTGTTGAAACATTTTTTTTTCAACACAAAATTCAAAATTTAGAACTTGCGTGAGTAACATGAACTAACTGATTCAAATTAAAGATCAACATGATGGATTCAATTTACTGTTAATTTAACAAATTTCATTGACTCCTTTTATGTTGAAACCTTTTCTGACTTAACCATAATTTTTCAGTTTCGATTTGTGTAAACGCTTTTTTCGACAAAACAGGCCGAATTTTCACTTCTTCTGAATGACATGAAATAATTAGTTAATCGTTCATGTTGAATTCAAACCCTTATTCCAGTCAAAAGTTAGATTGAAACAATAAGAAGTTGTTCTAGCAATCAACAACAAATTGATTAAATAATTCTGATTTCTTATATTGCCTAATTAGTTCATCTCGTTGCGAGGAAAAGTTGTGAAACTTGTTGTCCGGCGGATAGTGACTTTTTTCAAAGTGCATCATACAAATTATGTCACAATCGATTATATTTCACAGCAAAACTATGCAAGATACGGAAAAATGTTGAAGAAAAACTATTGACACCATTTTTTAATCAGATACATAGTTCTCGATTGAATCGTGAAGGACGTTTTTAAAAATAAAAAAATTCAATTTGACGGTCAAACTATGCAAAATATGAAAAAAACGTTTCAAAATATGAGTACTCAGTTAAAAAAAATTACCATTCTTATTCGTACCATTTGTTACAAAAACACATTTTTTCAATGGTAAAAAATAACATTAATATTCAAAACTTATGAGAATGTGTGACACATTTGTTATCTGAAAAATCAGGGTTACATAATTAGTGTTATTATTATTTTTTTTTTTCATTATACCATTGAGCCGTATCCTTTTCTATGTAACCTTGACTTGCTCGTTTCTATGAGGAATTTCATATGAGAAAAGTGAGCAAGGGGGTTGTCTGGGGGGATGGGTTGTATAGATTTTTAAATTAATCTAGAGCTCCCGTGCTGTTTATATGAATAACAGGTTTGTTCAGTATTTCTGTTCCGACCCACGTCGCTAATTAATCTCTTCAATAATCACCCCAGGCGAAGAGCTTCACAAATTCACCGTGGAAAGCTCTCCACTCGGACCCATTAGTATCCAAGGTCTTTCGTTTCAGGCGTCATTCACTCCACTAGTACTCTTGATCATGCATTTCTTATAAACTATTTGTTGCCAAACTTGTCTGTCCTGACATACTCTTTGGCTTCATTCACGTTCATGCATTTCCTCATGCAGCCTCTTGTGTTTCTGTGGCTTTTTATATTTCTTTGTATTAAGATCTCATTCACACATTCTAACCATATCTCCTAAACTAGCATCAGCTTATCTCTTATTTTTCTGTTATTTTATCACCCTGCGAATAACTATTTTTTAGTATATTTTGCTTACGTAGTTAGGAAGCTGATACTTATGTAATTATTTCAGTTGCCTTCACCTTCCTTTCTCATGCATATTGTGACGACAATCGTCTTTTTCCAGTCAAGTGAAACTTCCCCCATTTTGATACATTAATTTATCGACTTGAACAACCTATGAGGTATGTAGTCGCCACCGTATTTAAGCATTTTGCAGTGTTAAAAAAAACCATCTACCTCAGCAGCCTCACCATTCTTTGAGCTCCTAATTATATGCCTAATCTCAATCCAATGATTCTTCTAAAGAGTCTCTCAAACCGTCCAGTATCCCGTCCTAATCATGTGCCATTTCATTCGTGCTATTTCTCATGCCAACTAACTCTGTAATACTACTTCTTTTCAGAATGATCAACGCCAAATTCCAAAACAGTTTCTTGTTTCCTTCAGAATTCATTTGCATTTCCTTCTCTTGTTCCGATATTTTTTTTATGTTTACTTTCTTCGGGGGAGTGACATGATTTTCGCTTTCACATTAGAGGGGCGTGTCAGTTTTGTGAACAGCGGCGAGTCGTGAAACATTGGCACCACCTCTGCGATGCCCGGACTGCCCGTTGTCTGTTTTTATTTTTCATATAAAAACTCATGACATGTCATAACTTTATTGTCTATTCGCCGTATTTCATTCATTTACGGATAAATGTGTAATAAAAATGGGGGGGCATTGATGTATAGCACCGAACTGTCAATCAGGGTACGACTCAAACCGCTCAAACACAGTAAAAAAAATGCTTTTCACCGTTCCAAAAAATAAAGTTGAACGTCGGCTACAAGCAATTAGCGTGACAAAAAGGATTCAATTGTCAAACCTGGACAAGTAGTGTGTTATGGCTGTAAGTACTACGATTTGTTCACACCGATGTCCTTTAACCTAAAATAATCGAATGGCTCTGAGGGTTTCATGACTACATTGATTTTCAAATTTTAATATATTCTTTTTGTTGCCAAATAATTCGATTATTGTGATAATATGTAAAATTAGAGTTTTATTAGTTTTCGAAACTTTAAAAATATTTTAAGACCTTCACTATCTTTAAGAAAAATGTGAAAGTCACATCAATGATATTTTTGAATTATCGCTGAGTTTCGACATTTATGTACAATTACATTAATTTATGAATTAAATTATGTAATTAAGTGCATTTTAATTATAAAATGTTTTTCTTGCAGTCAGAATAGTACAAGAAACCTAAATTAAAAAAACGATAATTTTGCGAAAAAGTAAATCGGGAAATTTTGTAAAGCATAACTTTGCTCAATTGTACATAATAAATTATTCTGTTCTGTCTGCATAATAATTGCTATGCTTTCATCATCGTATACTTGTAAATAATTGAAATAATTATATTAATTTGAATAAATTAACCCGGCTTTTATTACTTCTTTATACCCTCCTACTGTCTTTAATCCGTATTTTATTTATATCTCCATTTTTCAAATCAATGCTAAAATAAATCATTGAACAAATGTACAGTAAAGTTAATAGCTTTAATACTGGTAATCTTTCCAGTTGTTTCACGACCAATACAATATACTGAATATTAAAAATTATGATTTTTATAATTTCAGGTATATTTTTATTATACTGTAATAATACATTGAAATCATTCAAGTCATCAAAAATATAAAAACTATTTCAGAACATTTACTTCATTTGCTTCGAACTTTGAAAACGTAATCTTTATATTTTACCATTTTACTCTACTTGAAAATTGAAAACAGACATTTCCAGTGTATGTAAGGTCTATTTTTTGATCCTAGATATTTTTTCAATTTTAGAAACAGTTAATATTTACTTAATTCTAGCTCAAAGTTTTTAAATTATTCACAGAGGTCCAAAACATTACAAAAACTGCGAAAAATACTGAATCTCCCATGATTTTAATCAGCTTTCATTCAAATATAGGATGTCGTGCTAGTGGCGCCAGTGTTTCATTTTCTGTCGTCCTTCACAAAACTGACAAAGAGAATTTGTATGGCGAGTCACCCCCTGCTTTCTTTAACCAGTATTCGCACTTTCCGGTTTTCGTCTCTATAATTATTTTCAAGTCTATATCTCTTCTAATCGCTAAAGCCCGTGATGTTCAACTCTCTTAGATACGCTTGCTTCTTTTCGTTAATGGCTATGCGTATTTCATCATTCCATCACGCGTTTACCAGATATTCTTCCTACAACCGCAGTACCACACACTTCAGTCGCACTCATAATAATGTTATCCAGGATCATAGTCTATGCGCCCTCTATATCTTTATTGCATATCAGCGCCTCCCAAGATGCCCTATCTATGCTTTCGTATATTATATTCTGAAAATCCATTTGAACTTCCGCTTTCTGTGAATTCTAAATCTCGATTAGCGTCTGTTTCGAAGTAATATTTTAATTAATTTTAAAATGTAAAAAAATCACTGTCAACGATAATTAAATTTATATTACTGCGTAAGAAACAATCTATGTATTTCAAAATTTTATGTCTCATGAATTGTTTTCAAAATTTATATCTGTGAAAACAATATATGAACTTGAATTTGTAGTTTCATTAAATATTATCAGTAAATATTTTACTTTATAACAAATAATTCAAACGAAGGCAGTTTTTAAAATGTTTTTACCCCCCTGAGGAACTATTTTAGAGGGAGAGGCAATCAAAATTGTGGACTTATTTTATTTAGGCACTATTTGAAAAAGTTATATGAACTTGCTAAACGAAAGTAATAAATATAAAGTCTCACGAAATTAAAGTGTATATTGATGAACTTAATTAATGTCAATAAATTGCAATAATGTGATAATTATAGAAAGGTTTTTATGATTCATGCTAAAAAAAACTTGTACCACATTTTCGTAAAAATTGAGGTATATAAAAAAAAATTTTTAAAAAGAAGCTGAAAATATTCCTGTATATTTGGGACATATTCTTATTATTATCGGCAACATTTGCTTACTGCGCGGGCAAATTCTTATAATTTATACATTTTTATGTTAGTTTCTACAACTAAAAAAAATTCTTCCTATTCAAAGATGATATGTAGAAAACTTGTAGATCTTTTTCAGCTGAATAATTTCATATTTAAAATTTTTTCTTAACTTGCATAGTTTGACTGTCAAATTGAATTTTTTCATTCTTCATAATATTTTTCACCGGTCAAAACAAAAACTATGTGTAGGATTAAAAAATGGTTCGGAAAAAGTTTGTAGATATTTTCGAGAGTACCAATTTTTCTTTCAAACATTTTTCCATATCTTGCATTGTTTTACCGTGAAATATAATTTTTTCTTTTCAATAACATGCGGAAACCTCCCACCTAGAAAATATTTTGTGAAGGTCCACACCAGAATGAAACATAGCATTGCTTAGTAATTACATCAGTGGTACTTGACGGAACAGAACGTTAATGACACCTTGTGAGCACGAGAATATGGGGCAAATCTATCCGAATGATCAAATTTGAAATCGGGTCAAATGAAAAATTTCTGTAATCCTGCTGAAAATTTGAAATGATCAAATATAATATGTTATTTGAACGTAGCTAATATTCTAAAAATAATGTTTATTTGTCTAGAATAGGTATTGTCAGACACTATCTGCCCGGGAGAATAGCATTTTAATACGAATAAATCCGAAGAAGCTATTTGCCCAGGCAATTGACACAGATATATAGAATGAAATAAATAATATAAAAGAATAACATTCATGGAACTAGTAATAGGATAAGAAATGACAAGCGAAATGGGCTAAATCGATAAAAATGTACGAAAGTATAGAACTATTTAAAATAGGAATAGAATACAAAGATTCGAAATTGATAGAATTGGTGAAAAGATTACATTTTTGAGAAATAAATAAGATGAAACAATTATAAAATAAGATGAACAATAGTAAACTTTTTCAATGTCGTGAAGTATCCAAATGACAAGATTCTATATGGAACATGCATACTGAAAGGCTGCATCTCGGAGTTTGAAAATTTTAAGGTTTCATCTCGCGTGGTAAACTTCCTAAGTGTCAGAATCCGATATAAATTAAATTGGGAACACGATCGCTCTCGACGTTGTACAGCGTTTTAATTTGCACATCCCGAGTTAGAGTCTTTCAATATACATGTTCTAAGATAGAACCTTATCATTACTCATATAAAGTGACAACTAGAAAGGACACAGACTTGTATTTGAAGACCGCAACTTTTATTTTGTTTAATTTTGATGGTCAAGAACATATTCCTTCAAGATGGGCACCGGAATTGACTGAAGAGACAAAGGCGTTTGGCGCGCATCTCTATCCGAGATGGATCATAGAAAAAAGAAGGAAGGATGAAAGTATTTCGCATAGAGAAGAAAGAAGTAGACCGATGTTTAGAAAGGGTAGGAGCTCAAGGTACAGTTCCGAAGGTGAAATCAAAGTATACGATAGCGAAAGTTTGGGCGACCATTTGGAAGTGGAGCGAGAGAGATGAAAGAATGGAGGTAATTGGCCTGGAGAATGAAGAGAACCGTCTAGGAGAGAAGGTAAAAGCTGAAGATAGAGAAGTAGAGGCTGAAGAAGGAGATTAGTAAAATGTGAAAGTGAAAAGCAGCGAGCATTTAGAGACGATGAAGGTTTGTTTTGTGTATGGAGAATCGTAAGAGAAATTTTGTGTTTATTCTTGATAAGAGAATTGCGTTAAATTGAAATTTAACAGATAGGATGAGGAAAAAGTTGTTTTTGAAAAGCTTTGGTTTATGACTGAACGCGATAACGTGGTAAGATGTTGAGTGATTGAAACTAAATACAGCAGGGTGCGAACGGGGTAGTTTAGAAAGAGCGTTACACATAGCGAGTTGAGACCAGTATAGAAGGAAACATAAGTGATTGGTGATTAGAGACAATATGTGAAAAGTGGTGACGGGGTAGCGAATGATGTAAATTTTGAAAACCAAGGGAGAGGGAGAGCGAAACGGATGGAGGGTTTTGGGTTAGAAGTATTTTACTCCAGCATAAGTAAGAATTAGGTAAAGTAAATGAAATGAGGGATTATATATATAGAAAGAAAAAGATATTTACGTAACACGAGTATTTTTTTCTCGCTTCCTGGGCGTGTTTCAAAACAGCAAAGTAGTTCGTTGTTGGTGGTAAGGTACTTTACCGACCTAGATCGATAAAGTGCACCTTATTGTTCGCGGGAAATGCGCGTGCATGCGCTTTTGTTACTTTAATGCTCTGCTCCGCACGGTACTTGCCGCTTGCAACTAACCTCAAACCTGAAACGTAATTTAATGAAAAAACCTAAAAACCATACTCTCATCACATGAAATATCGTTTGTATCGCGATAGCGAAGCCTTTTTTCAGTCTCGCGTCTTTGAAAACACTCGCGCTCGGAATGGAATGGAAACTGAGGGTTCATGAGGGGAACAATTGAGGATGGATGATTTACTACGTTATTTCGCTTTCATTAAATGTAGTAGGTAATAATGTTTGGATTGACGTACGTTAAGTTAGGCTTATTATTATATATGAGCGTGTATGTGTGTGTCTGCCAAGGTCTGAAGAAGGGGTGGTTTCGGGAAGCAGATGAGTTTAACAGTCACTGCTGTCCAATTGCGCCCGCAATCTCTGAAGGTCACACGACCTTCTTTACATATCTTAGGACGAGGGATGGAGAAGCATACTCAACCAATCGGATAATCATTCATCGTTTGCCTTGCCTTGCTTTTCAATGTGTATGTGCATGTTCTCCAGTATAATAATTATCGTTGTCCATATATTTTCTCTTCATTATACTCAAATTTTATTATGAGTATTATCGGGTACTTGAGAATGTTCTGATTGGATCTTCAAGAACGTTCAAGGACAGTCTTCTTAACTGGTGGTTTTTCCCATAGCTTTTCTTTCCATCCTTCCGTTCACCCTCAGGCAAAGATCCTTATAATTTATAAACAACTCTAGATCACTTGACTGAAACTGGCAAGGCTGGTGAAAAATTAAGACAAACATTTGTGGGATACAATAGAATCGGTGAATGTTAAAGGGGCAGTAGTCCAAGAAAGCAGACTTTTGGAAAAACGAAAAAAACTGTACCATTCCGAAAATATTGGCAAATTGCTTAATTAGGCCTTACGCATTTGTAGAACCAGTGGTCAGAGAGATATTCGAAGAGGAAACAGAATGTTAATACAATTTCCCTATTTTATAGAATTTCTTAAAAGTGGTGGACTACTGCCCTTTTAACATGCTACACCAAAATCAAGTATTTTTTCGTTGGTTTTTTCGATAAATTGTTGGAAAGCCAAGGTTGTTCTGACAAACAATCTTTTTTCAAGTGAAACTGGATTAATACAGTCTTTAATCACTGTCTATATCTTGTTGGCCTTCCCGAGTGGGCCTTCGGAAGGCGATTTCCTCAAAGAGTATTCTGGATTCCCCTGGAATGTAATCTAGAATTTTTTTCAAGGCTTCAAGTTTTTTGGGTTTAATGGGGACTTTTTCCGTGGAGTAAGAAGCCTTGGTATGTAGACGAACGGTGTTTCTGAACGTTTTCTTCGTTTTTTTTCTTTGACTACTGCCCTTTTAACATGCTAACCTCGGAAACTCATACTTTTCAACCGCCTCTACGCCTCTAAAATGTGGTAGACAGCGGTCCTTATAGCATGAAACGATGTGGCTGCACATTTAGAACCCAAAAATGCAAAAAAACGAAAATCGATAAAAATGGACAACTGCCCCTTTAAAATTCACCGATTCAATAGTACATTCAGGATTATTGTAATAAAAATTAGAACCTGCCTATACTTGAATGCGAAGAATTAACCAACGTAAGGTTTCTTCAGTTCGCAAACTAATCGTCTGCAGATGCCCACGACCCTAACAAGTAAAAAAGCAATTAACTCAAATTTTGGGTGTTTCTCGTGGTGTTCTAAGATTTACTCAACTCGTTGGATCCTCTCTCTCTTCTTACTCCTACCCTTGTTCCTATCAATCTCCACATAATTGTCTCCACCTTCTTGGACCAGTTGCAGGAATGAGGGAGATGTCCCTCTAGCGTCTCAAAAAGGCTCCTTAAGAAATGCTTAAGTTCCAAAACTCATTTTCAGTTCCGATTTTAACCTAGTAACTTTTCTCCGAAGTTCGTTCTAAGGGCAATCTGAAGGTACGATCTTTTGAGATTCGCAGACCCTTCGCGGCTGAAAATGCATTTTCCATATCATAGTTTAAATTTTTTCTCACATTGCATCCTGGAAAAAAGTAAAAATGTTCTAATCAAGTCTTTATGTTTCGTTTTAAAATCAATATTCATTTTTCCTGATAACTGAAGGGTAGAAATGCAAAGGAGTCAAGCGCCATTTTTCACTTTTTTCAGGAGAGACTAAAAACATGTTGTAAATTCAGCGGGACCATTTAAGAAAAAAACAAGAAAGTTCTTTTGAGATACTTTCATGCTCTATCCAAATAAAAAAAGTTTGCTCACAAAAAGCTATCCGGTTTCGAGACAATGAATGAAACAGGTCACGTTTCGAGGTTACATTTTGGGTCCGTATCGATTTTTAACATCTTTCAACATTAATTGTGGAGTCAATTTGCAGTTTAAGAAAAAACTAAAAATTTGAATTCTAGCTATTGAATGTACGAATTGATTTCCAAAAAGTTTGTTTTATAAAATTATGCAGTTTCGCGAAATTTGAAAATCCAATTATGACTTCGAAATTGTGTAAAACTGACATTTAAACTTTAAATGACGATAGCAGTAATAATTTTGCATATTTCCTAGAAATGAGGAATGAGGTTTTAGGTTATTTAGTGATGAACGGAAGGGACCCAATAGCAATTAAAAATAATTAGCCAGTGTCGAGAGAAATGAAATTTGATTTTTTACTTTGTGGTTAGGAAACCTTCTCGGACTGTGAACACAAACACACAAATCAAACACACGCGTCCGTTCGTCTGCTACGATGTGATTTCTTGATACTGCGCAGCCGCGACGATCGATCGGGATCAAGTACACATTGGCGCTTGACCCCTCCAGCTGTTCTTTTTTTAGTAGGAATTTTGAAAAATGATGCCCCAAAAAAATCCTTTGACTGACATGTGTAATAGAATTTATCTGATTTTTTGAGCTAATAAACCAGATTTCGAAAATTTCACTTTTGACTCCTTTTGCATTTTTACCCTTCAACTATCGGTAGTTTTAACTATTCTTCAATAGTGCCAGCTTTATGTGTTACAGTCTACAGTTTTTCTGGTAAAATGAACAAAAGAACTTAATTTTACATAATATTCTTTCTGTTTCTTATCATAATTTCTTTTTTTCCTCATTGACAATAGTAAGACAATTAATCGTCACATAATCGTGACTTAAAAGAAGGGGGGTTAAGGGTTTGCCCTTTTGAAAAATCGATTTTTTGTTGTTGTCTTTTCTTATAGTTAAACATTTCAAGAATATAGTCCCAAAATTTGAAGTCGATCAGAATAAAACTCTCGAAGTTATTAACTGACTAGTTAGTCTCCTCTCCATTAAAACTGTAGCTCCGACAGCTGCGGGCGGTCAGAAAGGCAGCGCGCCTACACTATATAAAACACTATACATATATAACATATATAAACTATATAATGGTGACATTGAAGCTGCAGCAGGGAGTCTACTCTATGGAGCTGGAATCCACGATTGAGTGTAAGTTAAAAAAAAAACATTTTTTTTCTCACTTTTTTAGGTATTAAAACTGTCAACGCATTTTTCTCAAAACCACTTTTTAAAAGTTCGTGTTCACTGCCATTTAAAAACTACATTACCGATTCATTTCAAACTTGGTACACACTTTCTACATATAAAATACCTCCCCCCAACGTTCAGTTTTAGAAATTTTTTTTACATTAATTGGGTTTTTTACTAACAAGATGGCGGAATTTTCGTAAGAAATAGCAGTTTTCACTTCGAATGACCACTAAAAATTTAAAAATTTTAAAAATAATAATTAGAGAACGTTGGGGGGAGGATTCAATGATACTTTGACTAAATTTTAATATATTTTATTCTCCAGATCATACAACAAATTGAAGACAGGAGTCAGTAAAAATACAGTTTACAGATAAATCTCTTAGATAATTTTGAAACAATTAAGTACAAGTTAATATTTTTGCATGAAAAAAAGGACTCTTGCTTTCACTGCCTTCAGCACCATCTTTGAGGGCTTCCGGTGCTTCCACGACTTGATGTAGGTGATTGTGATCTTTCTCTTCGTGGCTGATTAGGTGGAGGGGAAGCACCAACTATAACTCCGTCGCTATTCTTGTGCACAAAAAATTCTATTCTATATAAAGTAGCAACATGTGTTCCAAGACTCCTATCTACTAATGGGCGAATATTCCAAGGTGATATATGAACATCATTCATGCGTCCATAACAATCTGCGTAGAACTCTGAAGTTGTGTAGTTACCTTCAGAACCTATAGTGATTTTATCGTATCGGTATCTAGAAGTACCGGTGTCGTCAAAAGTTATTCTTTGATTAAATACAAGTGGAGGATTAGCCGTTTCGTTCAAAATATTTCGTTCCACGTGTAAATGTACCCACGGTGTCCTTTCGCGAGCATTTAATTCTGGAAAACAGAATAGAGATTTCTGTAGCCGAAGCTGCAACTCTTGAGTGGAATGTGTGACCTGTGTGGTACTTCACACCCGATGGATCTTTGGATCATGTCCGAATTGTAAAATTTTAATTTATCAATCACTTTTTTCCACTTATCACAATTCATCTACAGTATCACAAGTTATAAAAACTTTAAAAACTGGGAACATGATTAAAAGTCTTTTCTTTTTGTAAAGGGGTGGATGGGGGTCTCGAGGAATTCCATATTAGGGATATTTTTTTGTGTAAACTCATGTCCACACAAAATAAGATATTAGGCAGAATGTTTAAAAAATTAAATAAGAGGAACTTGAAAGGTTCATCTAGTCCTCAATGTTTGTAATTTTTTCATGTTTTTTCATAATTATAACCATTCAAGAACAGGTCCACGTTTTTGTTTTCCGTTATTCAATTTTATTCATTTTATTCATTTATTTACTGTGGACATAACTTTGGGAAGAAAAATATGTCAGTCTGTATGTATTTGCACCTGATACCTACATGCCGTTATTAAATATTTGCGAAGTAAAAATGTAACTTTATTTTTGAAACGATTGGAATTGAACAATATCTATTTTTATTATAATGAGCTTCAATTTTTCGATTTTTAAAAATGATGAATAATCTACCCTGTTGGAAAGATTGCAAACATAGATCTTCATTTTTTCAAACAGGTTTCGCATAGGGTAACTGATAAATTTGGTCTATATTTATAGTGTTCAGTGACTCATCTCTGCTATTAACTAACACTAAGATTAACATTAGTGAACTTTTCTTGTGGATTGTTCTCGAAACAAACAGTGAACGAAAAGTTAATGACTCAATGTTTTTTCAGGTGCGTGATGATATATTTGATCGAATTCCAAGGTATTTCAATGAGATTATTTCTAATGTAAATACAGTAAGGAAAGTAATAAAATCGAAATATAGTTGAAGGTTTTGCAGAGGAAGGAATCTAAAGTTAGCTTCTAAACCAAATGCATGAAATGTTAACTTTCATAAATAATATACTCTCAACTTTCTTTTTTTCTCCTGAATTTGTATTTTAGGTCAAAAAGGTCGAAAAAGTGAAACTATAAATCATTCTCGTGTTTGAAAGTATTGACAAAAACGCATAAGAAGTTATCTTCTGAACTTTTTTGAACGTGATCCATTTATGAGTGACTGTCTGTGACCTTGCCATTCCTTTTTTATTGCTTGATATTTGCTTGACAGTTCAAGGTCAAAATCTCTTTGAACACCCGAAGACAAACTTCTTCGAGGTCAATGATTCGTGAAAGTTGAATCGTCTTAAAAACCGGCTTCGTACTTTCGAGGCGGTCTCCGCGCTCTCCTTTTCCGGTTTGGCGAACTTCCAGTGCTTCCCGATATACGATTATTTTAAGATTAATATTCACCATGCAAAAATTAGATCCTTGATGAATTCATGCCGAATTATTTCCTTGAAAGTGTGTCCTAAATGCACCAACATGAATACCAATTCATAAACTAAGAAAGTAACTTTTCGTTTCGAAAGAATTTCTAAAAGAATCTGGTGAATAAGGCACTCGAGAGTACACATAAGAAAACTATATGGGACGGCGGGTGTGACTTGCTTTAATGATATCAGCAGACACTAAGATTCATTAGATCGAATTTTCATGTTCATCGAATTGATCCTCGACATTTTTTTGCGATTAACACTAGAAATACCGGGCTGGGTCAATTGACCCCTTTCGATTTTTTAATTGGCAAATCTCCGCAGCGGGCACTTGGAGAGAGATGGCGTTTTGTGACTTTTAATTATTTATAAATAGGGTAAAAACTATTTATAATCATTATTTGTCACCCAACGCAGGTAGGGGTCAACTGAGCCCTCGTGGTAACCATAGGTGACAGGAAATCCCGGTACTTCTAGTGTTAAGCCGCCGGGTAGAATCTAACCCCAAATACATTTTTACGCCCGTCGCTCAAACCTAAGTAACCACGGGCCTCCCTCCCACTTTTAGGTGAAATATTCCATGCGGGGTTATACTATCCAGAGGATTTCTCCGAATTCGCATCCTTATCCCCTCTCCTTTCAAATTTATTCAAATCTACAAAAAAATAGTATATTATGCACCCAGTGGGGGGGGGGGGGCTTTTCGATGACTGATTTGCTTTCAGTACAAGTCTTGGCGCATACGATATGTTTTATAACAAATGAATGATTTCAGACATTTTTCGAATCACATTCATTACTTCGGTCCATAATAGGTTTTCAATGAAAAAAGCATGTCATTTATGTAAACTTATTCCAAATTATAAAAAATTCAATACATAAATTGTCGGAAAGTTTTAGTAATTTACGGTCATTTTAGAGGTTATTAATGGAAACTTACGATAAATTGCCCAGAATTCAATTTAAAAATATCTATCAGTGTGGAAAAGTTCATTGCAATTTTCGGTCATTTATGGTAATTTTATCAGTAAATATGATTACTTACCATGAATTAAACGAGACTCGTTTATAAAATTTTCCATGAATTTCCGTGAATTTATGAAAATTTTCGATAATTCACAGTAACTTACGCTAATTTAGGGTATTTTGATTAGTTGTATATGATAACTTTCCGTAAATAGCCGCAAAATTCTATTAACTGCAACCAAAATTTCCTTACATCTTTACGGCGAGTGGGCTGATAATCGTGAAATGGGAGCTTGTAGATGTATAATTTTCATTATTAACATCTCACGTCACTTTTCGGTTCCTAGGGAGTAAAAAGTAGAGATTTAGCCCCGCTTCATAGGCGTCGAAAAAGGCTGAAACAGGTTCTTTTTCATGTGAAATTATCTTTGAATAAACTCGTCTCATCGTCTTCATGCATGTGTCATAAAAAATTATATTCAGAGGTTCCGCAATCCGCATAAAGTTTATCACGTATTTTCCATGAAAAAGAAGACACTTCTGTCAATCTTATTGAGAATCGTCAATATTTTGTGTATCGATTTGACCCTCAACATTTAGTATAAACCCAAATAAGAATTTTCGCCAGAACGCCGCTCAAATTCATGCAACGAAGGTCCTCCCTACTCTCACGTAAAATATTGTATATGATTTTATACTATTTAAAAGCTCAATTAGCGATAGAATACAAATAAATATTACTTTTTGAGTTTCGTCCACATAAGTCTGGTTTATAGGGTCCCCAAAGACCCTCAGAAGTTAATAATTGGGTTTCGCGATTTTTTGTACTTTTTTACTTTTTTTTTACTTTGTACTGATAATTGGATATTAACTGATTTGTTAAAACAATGTCTTATTGTTTCTATCAATATTCTCTTAGAAAAATGCTAGAAAGTTATGATTTTTTCTCAGATTTTCGACTTTTTGTCCACTTTTCGATTAGAGTGAGGTAATAATTAATGCAAGTTTGAAAAAAATCTGGGAAATGTATTGTTCATAACTATCCTCTCTCAAAGTTGAAGTGATGATCAAAAGTTGTGGTTTTTTATGAAATTTTCAGGTCTTTTTTGACTTTTTAATTATGAGCAAGTAATAAATTAATATCGACAAGAATCATTTTACGATAGTATTGCATTTTTTTCGCAATGAAGTATTTTTACCCTTTATGTAATTTTTCACGAATATCAATTCAGGGAAAAAAGTTGTCAATAATGATAATATAAATATATAATTAGGTTTAAAAGGTATCAATCAAACTTTTAATTTCCATGAAGTCTAGTCTGAAATAATAGGTAAATGTATTTTTTCTTAGTTTTTGTTTCAGAAATAAATAGCCAGAAAAGGAAGAAACGTGCATTAATTATTACCTCACTTCAATTGAAAAATTGTAAATAATAAGTTTCTAGCATTATTCAATGAGAGTAATATTTGAGGAAAAAAAGGCGAATTTTTCACCTATCATGATTTTTTGGTACTCTATAAAACCGACTTACGGTGGTGAAAATGGGAAAAGAATTTTTGATTCGTATTTCATGGCTTACCGCGTATGAAGAAATGTAGAGGATCAACTCTATACACCTGATATTGACGACTCGAAATGAAATTTACAAAACCGTTTTTTTTTCTCATGGGAAATACGTGTTAAATTTCATTGGGCTGGCGAAACCTCTGAATATCATTTTTTTCAACAAAAATAAAATTAATTTTTTTTAGTTTGTACTAATTGGGGGGGGCATAATTTAACATGAGAATTCAAAAAAAAATTCAAGTGCACGAAGTAAGTGTGTTGTGGGGGGGGGGGTGAAAGAATGGGGGAGAGGTACAAGGAAAATGTAAACCCTCAGAGAACACATTGGAAACTTTTATTCCATTATGAACAATTCATTTGAACAAATAATTCATCGTATCAGTTTATTGTGGACAGAAATTATTTTTTGCACAATTCATATTCATAATCAAAAACTTAATAAGCTATTTATGAAATTATAAACAATTGCACAATCTTTTAATTCCTGTGAGCACACCAACAGGCATAACACAGAAGTTAATATTGGGATGAGACGAGTTCATTCAAAGATAATTTCACATGAAAAAGAACATGTTTGATCTTTTTTTGAACAAAAATGGTTTGAACACTATATTTGAGTCTGTAAATTAAAAATCCACAATGAAATCTATGTAATTTTTGCCGTAGAATCAAAAGGCATATCACTTTTCCCCTCACTCGCCGATTAAGGAAAACTGATCCAAAAATTTTTGCTCGAACAATTAAAAATTCAGATTATTTTCTATAATAAATAAGCTCTTTATAAAATAATTGTTAGTCACTTTATAAATTGTTTATAAATGTACAATGATTGACAATTTCATTTTACTAAATACCATTACAGTAATAAGGTAGAACGGTTTTATTACAAAATAATTACTCTCAATAGCAAATCCTGGATTTTTCGTGTTGATTAAATTATTTATAACAATAAAGGAAAATGTGTGATGGAATTGTTATATTATTTAAAAATATCTACAGTAGCTTATCAACATCGTGTTACTTCAAGTCATTTGTTCAGATATGAAAAAAAAAACATATCGGGGAAATTGCTAATTTCCCCAATGTACTTGTTTGTATATTATCAAATCCAAACAGAAATTATAAAATCAGTTTCGACAGTTTCCTTAAAATATTTTTTCGAACCATGTCTAAAAAACTTCTAAAGCTGTTGAGGATTACATGCTGTAGACTATTTTAACAGTAAACAAATGTCTCCATTACTAGCAATTTCTAGACAAATTTATAAAAACAAAAAAAAAGTGGGCACTGCTTTCTTTTGGAGATATCATAAGAAGCACACTGATATCTGAAATTTTGTAATAACGTGTAGGACGACAAGGGACAAGCTAATCACAGAAAGTAAATTATTGAAGTACTATCTATTTGTTGACTTTAATACTGTTGAACTTTACTTAATTTTTGTCAGGTTTCATTGAGGCTCATACCATTTATTCGATTTAAAAAGAAAAAATGTTATCCAAAAATTTCGGTTGACAATATGTTTCGACATGATTTCTAGGTCTGCTTTAAGGCATAAAAAAATGTGAAAACGAAGGTATGAAACAATGTAGATCAATTAAAATAACTTAGTCTTGATGTATAAACATCGTGATGTACACCTTACGTGGAAGAAGAAAATCGCTGAATGTTGAATGAGTATAAAAGTTTTGTTATAATTCTTGTAATTTTAGAAGAATTACTAAACATTAATTTGAAGTTATGAAAACTTTAATAAGTAATGTAAAGATTTATTCCTTCATAACAATTCTTCTTAAAACATTATTAGATTGTTTTTGAGTTGTTGAAGGTTTCGATATGTAATAAAAAATTGGTTTTTCAAGAATGGTAAAAATAAATAGTGGTTATAATGTTTAAAAAGTTGAAGACATATAACAACAACTAAAGACAACCTTAAATTCTCATCTGAAAAAATATAACATAAAAGTTTGATTATTAAGTTTTCAACTCTGTCTGTGATATTTTATTGAAAATATTTTTTTTTTAACTTACAGGACAATTCTCTTAGAGAAATAATATTATTCATTGTTACATTTTTTTAATGTTTTTCTCAGCTATGTAGCTTTGAAAGTTATAACGAGATTAAGTGATTTTAGAGGTTAGGTTGTAGACACAAACAATTTTTTATGTGAAACAATTGTTTCAAAAATAATATTTTATTAGGGAATTTAGGAAGTGAAAAATATTCTTACGTAACAATAACGCAATTTTTCTTTGAAAAATATAATAGAAAAAATTATTATAGTTCAATAGTTTTTAATGACCAGATAGTATTATCATATAATAATAACTTTTATACGAGAAATTATTATAAATAATGCAAAATGTTGTTACAATTAAAATTTCCCATGAAGTTTTATTAAATTTATATATTTTTAATACATAGAAATTAATTTATGATCGTTTTTATGCTATATAATATTAGGCATATTATGCCTATCTGTTTTAAAATTAATTGCAATACTCGTATCGTCACGTTGAATATGTATAATTTCTAGAAGTAAGCGTTCATCTAAATTTGGTTTAATTTCAAAAATAGTAACATTATCAGTAATAAGATCGAAATCATGTGACTGTTCATAACCGTGTTTTGCTAAAGCTGTATTGTGTAAATTTTATTGAATTTATTTTTCATGTTCTCTATTTCTCATACATGAAGGTCTACTTGTATGTCCGATATATGACTTTAACTCTCTTAACATGCTATCTGCTATTCATTTTTGCTTTTTTTTCAAACTATTAATTATTACATTTTTTTTCGAAAGGGGATCTTTTCATTACTTATTAAAGTTTTCATAACTTCAAATTAGTTTGAAATAATTCTTTCAAAATTATAAGAATGATCACATAACTTTTATAACCATTAAACATTCAGCGTTTTTCTTTTTCCATATAAGGTAAACATCACGACATTTATACATCTCGACTTAGTTACTTTAATTGATCCACACTGTTTTGTATCTTTGTTTTTGCATTTTTTTTTGCTTTGAAAGAGACTTAGTAATTAGTTTTAAACGTGTTAGCAACCAAAATTTGAAAAACAGTGTTTAAATAAAAAAAACGTTATAGGCCTCACAAAAACCTGATATTTATCTTACAGTAAAAATACAATTATTTCTTCATTTTTTTTCATTCCACTGACCTTTTCACTTCTGCATATCTGAGGATCGATGAGAAAATGCAAAGATTTGAAAATTAATCACGGATCTATGAATACATGAAATATTTGAACGAAAAGCACATAAATAATTTTAAAAAATCTTATGATTTGCGTAACTGACAGCGTGGCATGATTTTGTGGAAAAGCAAATAATTTGCGGAATGGATACTTCAATTATTACCGCTTACAATCACACGATTCTTTTGTACAATTTTCGAGTCATGAAAACTGGACTTTTGGTTACGGAATCGGGTCTCTTGACCTATTGTGTACCCTATTGGATACTGTATATGTATAAAGCATGAAAACTGAATGATTTATTTATTTCCATGTAGATTACTCTGAAACCTAAACTGGATTAGGGAATTAATGTTTTTTTAATTAGTAAGTGTAGGACGCGGCAATACAATTTGCATTAATCACTCCAAAGAAGAAGGAGATATTAAAATTAAACCAGGAACCTGAAATCAAGCTTATGTTATATATTGCATATAATGAAATTCACAACCATTCTATCTTCGCAGATAATGTTTAACCCTCCGTTAGACGCAACCGGCCTGACAGGCCACCTTAAGCTGTTTTCGCTTATCACTCGTACTACAGAGCGTACTGGGGTTTGACCTTCTTAGTATTTGTTGATCAATATAAGTTCTTTCGATAACCTTTAATCAGTTTTATGGAAGACCAGGTGAAATGTGACTATGATCCTTCAAACCTACCAGGTTCCCTGTGCCCGAGCGGAACAAGTCGCCAACAAATTATCAAAAAGAAAAGCTTTTATAATTGAAACTTGGAAATTTACTCTCAGGGGTTTTTTGGGTTGCCGATAATGAATTTGATGTCAATTCTACACAAAATGGCGGTTGCAATATGGTGGACACTTGTATGCACAACTTATTTGATTTCGATGACAATCGTCATACTGGACTCTCATGAGTCGATGATAATATATTTGTCGTCATTTTCACACAAAAAAAAAACATAATGACGGATGCAATATGGCTGGCAGTATTTTCGAAACCTTATCTCATTCCAACGAAAATCAGTATACGAAGCTTCTTTGAGTTCCTAATAAAGTGTTATTTATTCTGAAGGGAAAATTCATAACAAGAGGTGCAATTACAAAAAAAAACCGCGAATTCGGTGAGTCTGCCTTCCAATAATCGAGATATTGGATCTACCGTATTAATTTTTGCAGTTCTAACGTCAAAATCGTAATGAGCGATCCCAAACACCCTCGTACATCAAGTTTTAGACGAGTTAAAAAAAAATCGCTAATTCTGCGAATATGCTATTCAATAGTCGCCATATTGGATCCACCTTTTTGAATTTTGCAGTTTCAACATCAGAATCGTAATCAGCGACCCCAAAAGCCTTAAGTGAACTTTCTATAACAATTATTTCTGATGCGCTTCTCGAATAAATACAGGTGGCCTGTCAGGCCGATTGCGTCTAAACTAGGAAGTTTTTGGGTTGCGTCTAACAGAGGGTTAAGGACCACAAAAAGTAATTTTCCTATAAACATAAAAAGATCGCAAAAAAATAGGATTTTATATTGTCTGACATGCTTCGGAATAATCTAAACGAAACTGACGTCGTTCTACCGTAACTCGAGGAACCTCGTATACTCTACGAGGTGTTTAATTCCGGTAGAAGATCACGAAGTAAGAGCCATGAGGCTCGACTTTTATTTATGAACTATTTACGGTCCCATAATTTACAAGCAGAACTAGAATTAGGGAGGTAATACTGTCAGATACGCTGATGCCTAGCGTATTCCGCCTTTTGGAAAATAAATTTTCCATTTTATACCTTTCAGTGCACAATATACATAAGTGCAGAATACATATTAGTGCGATCGATTCATAATCAATTGTATATATTTTACTATTGCTATTATAAGTTGTTACCATGTACACGTATTCCAAAATTCCATAATTATTTTCAAGAGCCTTTCAACAAAAATGCCACCCCCCCCCCCCAGAATTTCAATTTTTTCTACACTTAGGGATTCTACACCGGAAATGGGATATGCTTGCATTTCCAATTTTTATATAATAAGGAGAAAGGTTACTGAAAATGGGATATAGTTGCAATTCTACTTTTCACACAATAAAAAGAAAGACTACTGGGTAAGGTTGTAGTGTGCAATGCTACTGAAAAAGGCGTTAGAGTGTGGTCTTACTCAACTTTATCTGTCCTTCAGATTATAGCCTCTTCAAACAAACACGCTGCCCCCTAGATGGCCCTTAGAATACCTCTTTCTGCATTTTCAAATTTAATAAGTAGTTTTTTCAGTTTTTACATTGAAAATTACTTTTTCGGGTATGTCCTTGGTGAAATTCGTAGAAAAAGCAAGAAATTACATTGATGTAGGTAGTTTCAAAAATATCACTTCTTGTGACCTCACAACGGTACTTTTCGTGAACAATATCCAATTCATGCCTAATTTTCACCCTAAAACTTATTTTATATTGACCTTTTATTGATTCTGAAATGTTTCGCGTAAATTAGTCGATAATTGACTGGATTGTCGAATACAGGTAAGGAAATTGATTTTTTAATATAACTTGCCGATTCATGCCGATATGTTAATTCTATGAAAAGTTAAAGTAGGACACGCAGAACAAGAACAACAAAAGTTACAAACACATGAGTCTTTGGAATTAGTAATAGGATGAGAAATGGTGAACCAGGATAGAAGGATATTGAATTTCAGGCAAGTGAAATGGGCTGAAGAGATGAAGGTATAGGAAAGAATAGAATTTTTGAAAATAAAAATAAAATAAAAAGTTTCGAAATCGATAGAATTGTTGAAAAGAATAAATTTTCAAGGAATAAATATGATGAAAAGGTTATAAAACAAGATTAACAAAAATAAACTTTTGCAATATCTCGAAGTTTTCAAATGACAAGATTCTATATCAAAAATACATATTGAAAAGTTCTAATTTGAACATCCCGAATTCAAATCTTTCAATATGCATGTCCCAAGATAAAACCTTGTCATTTTTCATATAAAGTCACAACCAGAAAGGATACACATACTTGTGTTGAGAGTCCGTAACTTTTTTGTGGAATGTAAGTTTCTAATGTATCCCCCAAGGGTTTTACATTTTTTTTGTACCTATCCCCTATTCATTGACACACCGCCACAGACTTTCTCAATGTTGGGAGGGGGCCCTTCAGTTCGAGATGGCTTCTGAACCACCAAGAACAATGGTTTTAATTACTTAGAAAACCTTTTTTTTCAATGATACCGCTCTCACGATTCTCTGGAGATACACAATTCACTGGCTAGGCTAGTGTCTACCACATGGGCCGCCGAGGCTCTTCCAGAGTGCGAGGTGGGAGTCATACCAGCCAACCAACGAAGTGAGTCCAAAGCCTATGCCTTAGCACTCACGACCGTCGTTCCACTAAGTCCGTAACTTTTATTTCTCTTGATTTCGGTGGTCAATAACTTATTTCTCCAACATGGGATCCGGAATTGATAGAAGAGACGAAAGCGTTTGACAAGAGTGTCTATGCGAGAAGATTTATGGAAAAGAGAAGGAAGAATTGAGGTATTTTGCATGAAGGAGAAAGAATAGGAATAATGAGGAGATAAGGTAGGAGTTCATGATACAGGTGCAAAGGTGAAATAAAAATATATGAAAGCAAATGTTTGGAAGAGCATTTGGAAGTGAAACCGGAGAAAAGGAAGAATGAAGGTAATTCGTCTGGAGAAGGAAAAGAAGCGAAGAGGAGAGAAGGTAAGAGCTGAAGATAGAAAAGAAGGTGAGACTCTGCATGGTACTTGTCCCTTCAAACTAACCTCAAACCTCAGACGTAATATCATAAGAAAACTCGAAAACCCTGCACTTATTACTTGAAATATCCGCAATCTCTGAAGAAATTTTCGGTAACCCAACCGCTGCACCTTTGCCTCGAGATCACGTTTCTGGGTTCTCATGTAGCGGCTTGTGAACTAACAGAGAGGTGTTAGAGGATCAGTGTCGGTGTAAAAGGTTACGGTAGACATGTATCTATATATGTAAGTATATGGGATGACATGGTAAAAAGTGGTATCTGAGTATTTCGAGAGCGGAATTAAGAAGGTGGTATCCGTGTGATGTTGGGCAAAAAAGGCATGCACGTAGGGAATGAAAAGAAAGGTGGTATCTTGTATAAGTTTAGGGTAAAAAGTGGTATGTGGAAAGGCGCTGAAAGCAATAAGGTTTTTTCTTAATGCCCTCTACGCTTTAGAGATCAACTAAATCTTACACCCATGTATGCTCATGATATAGCGGCGTCGATGGCAATGATTGTATAAAAAAAATATCAAAAAGAAACTTTTTTCGTTCCAAAAAGTGCAGTTTCATAGTCATATGTGCATGTTTTTCATATTTCTAACATTATTTTCACAATTATGATTTTGTTGAATGAATGTGAAGGGGTGTAATGGTTAATGCAGAAAAGTAATATGTGACACATAGTATAAACGGGACAGATATATTATTTTTCATTGGATTAAATATTTTATTTTGATTAGATTTATAACAATTCAATTATTTTTGAATTGATGAAAATGTTATCATTTTTATCGTGGATAGGGAATAGTTGAGGAGTCTCGATTCCCGGCCATAATTGGAAAGATGGAAAGATCTGCCTGATATTACCAGACTGATACTTATCATTTTTCATTGTGACAAGTGATGCCCAAAATTGCCGCCCTGTGGTAAAAACTGCCCGATTTTGCCAACGTCTAGCTATCATTTTCCCAGTGGGAAGTGATGTTCAAAATTGCCACCCACTGAGAAGACTAGCCTAATTTTCCGAGATGTTAATTATCGTTTTCAATGTACGGTATGCTAATTATATTTTTTTCATTGCGGGAAGTGATGTCCAAAATTTCCACCCCATGAAAAGACGTGCCTCATTTTTCCAGAAAGCTGCTTATCGTTTTCTACTGTGGGGAGTGATGCTTGTATTTGTCACCCGGTTAAAGGACTTGCCCGATATTGCCAGGCTGACACTTAACGTTTTTTACTGTAAGATGTGATGATTGAACCTTTCAACGAGTGAGAATACCTGTTCTATTCTACCTGGCTGCAAATTATCGTTCTGCACTGTGAAGAGTAATGTCCAAAATTGCAACCCTGTGGGAAGACCTGTTCTGTTTTACCAGGAAGCTACTTATCATTTTTCGCTGTGCGGAGTGATTTCTGAATTTTCTACCCTGTGAAAAGACTTGCCCGATGTTGCTAGGCTACTATTTATCGTATTGCACTGTAAGATTCGATGCCCAAAATTGCCACCCTGTAGGAAGGTAAGCCTAATTATTTCAAGATGATAATTACCGTTTATCAATGTGGATATTGATGCTCACAATTTCCACGCTGTGGGAAGATCTGCCCAATTTTGCTACGCTGCTAAGTATCGTTTTTCACTGTGGCAAGTACTGCCCAAAATTTCCACCATCAAAAAAGACCTACCTAATTTTTCCAAGCTGCTGATTATCATTTTTCACAGTAGAAAGTCATGCCCGAATCTTCTAACCGGTGGGAAGTCTTTGCTGAATTTTGTTAAGATGCTAAATTTGGCTTTTCACTGTGGGGAGTGATGCCCAGTATTACCGCCCCATGGAAATACCTGCCCCGTTCTTCCAACGAGCTACTTACCGTTTTCTACTGTATTGTATGTTACCTGGCTGCTGATGATTGTTTTTAACTTTGAGGAGTAATATCCGAAATTGCAACCCTGTGGATAGACCTGCTTCCTTTTTCCATGAAGCTGCTTATCCTTTTTTACTGTGGGGAGTGACGCCCTAAACTGCCAACCTGTAAGAAGACCCAATTTCGCCAGGCTGCTAATTATTATATTTCACGGGAGAGAGTGTCGCCCAAAATTGCCAGCCCATGGGAAGACCTGCCCCAGTTTTTGGGGTAGCTGCTTATCGCTTCCTACTGTCCTATTTTATCAGCCTGTTGATTATCGTTTTTCACTGTGGACAGGTATCCAGTTTTGGAATCGTGATAGGAATGAGTTACGGCCCGCACAGCGAACAAGGAACAGCCCTCCGCTGGTATGGTGTTCTCTGACACCTAGGGGTACAAAGGTGTCCTAACTGCTTGATAAACATCTTTAGGGTGATGTTTACCGCGCGAACAATTTGTACAGAGCGAAGCATTCTTAACTTTTCCATATCTACCTTTCATAGACTTTGCTAAAAAAAGTATGACATGTAAAAATACCGTGTTTACCTCCGCAAATGCAGCATGTATTTTTATTTTTATTAATTGAAGAAAAGTCCCTGAGGCTACATAGCCCTCTGAGGAACAGGATAATACAAGGTCATCACAAATTTTTTCAAGCACTTATCGGTAGAATACTTGATTAATCTTATAATTAAATCTATAAACTAAATAAAATAAAAGAATAGAGTCTACCTTAGAATACCTATCAAATTAGGTATGAGATAAATGCATAGTAATTGACGTTCAGTGGTTAATGAGTAGATCTTGTGCATGTTAAGGTAGAAATGAAGAGGGAAAAACTATGTGTATAGAAATAAAAATGTGTAAAAGTTAATAAAAACAAACGGAAATTTGAAGATGAAATGTTCGATGAATAAATATTAGAGTTTACCAGTGAGTAATTTCAAGAGTTGGGTTAGGAGTATTTTCAAATATTTGTAAGAAAGATTTTTGAAATGATACAGGGGAGGTGCATTTCTAATCTTGTATGGTTCTCTATTCCATAACCGGGCACCTCTTACTACCTGACACGTTATATGGGAAGGAATCTTAAGAATTTTATGTCTGCTACGAAGCTTAGACTCTGCTCGAAGGTCTCTGTCTACAATTGGAAGAGGTTAAATAGATACTCAGTAGCTTTGTTCTGAAAAAGAGTGTAGAGCAAACTACCCATGAAGAATTGCCTTCTCTTAGCAATATTAAGCAGACCAGCCTCAAGTCTGAATCGAGTTATGTGTTCGTATTTAGGTGAATTGTAGATAGAACGGATACAGGCATTCAACGCAAGTTCATGCTTTAAATTCAAATTGTTGGTCAAATCGTCATATACTAAACAACCATAATCAAAATGGGGCCAGATTAGACTATCAGCCAAAAGTATCCGAGTAAAGGTAGGTGAAGAGTCATTATTTCTATATAGTTGTTGTAGAATTCTGTATGTTTTCCTCGAGATGCTCGGTACCTGTTTCTTCCAGGATAAGGTTCGGTTATGAAAATATCTCAGATCTTTAACCACTTCCGACAAAGGGATATAAAGCGACGGAGATGAAGTAGGTCCAGCACCAATTGCCTTAGTTTTGCCCGGGTCCAGATTAAGTCCATTCTTCCAGGCCCAGAGGTCCAGATTTGTGGTAGCTGCAATGTTGAAGTTCATTTCCAAGGTCAGAGATGAGCAAATTGCAAAAAAGTGCCAAAATAGAGACCTGAGGAACGCCAATCTTGACCTTCCACTAGTAGGAAAGGCCACCATTACTATTAATAATTCTGTGAGACCGATTATTCAAATAGGATTCAAACCATTTGGCGACATAATTTGACACATAAAAAGATAGATTTTAACATTTACAGAAGCAACTTTTGCTTAACCATATCAAAAGTTTTCGAGAAATCAAACAGGACAATAATCGTGATCTCCCTATTATCCATGGCTAATTTGAGATCTGCCGTTACTTTAAGGGATGCTTCAGTAGCCTTAGATATTTGAAGAAATTTGGGAAGTTGCAGATGAGCAATTTTTTCAAGTGGTTTAGACAGTGCACATAAAATACAAATTGGCAAGTTTAATCATTTTGATTGATATTCCATCAGTTCCGAAGGCATTCGATATAATCAAATGTTGAATTAAGAGGGGTCATGGAAGACGATTATGATAAGTCTGGAACTGGAACTGTAAGAAATCTTTAAAAGGTCATCAGGCGTAAAATTACTATCGATAGACTCGTGCTTGGGCGTGAATAGATTATGAAAAAAAATTCAGATGCTATCCAGGGAGCAGCTTTATTGAAGTTCTCAGGAATTTATAATGGAAAAAATCTATTGAATGCGGAGACTAGATTATTAGTCAGAGCGTCGATTTTATGATTTGTATCTGTATCTAGTAATATTTTCCCAATCATACGTCACTAGATGTTTGTGGAATGTATGTTCATCAATTTTAGAGAGACTCCGCACCAGTCTTTCGGGTGTTTTTAAATTTATATCATAGGAAAATTTAAAGGTAATGTTTATCAAGTCATGGTTAGAGAAGAAAGGGAAAGCATATTGTTAGTAGGAGACAATCTTATCAATATTGTCTACAATCGTTAAATCAATACAAGTATTGGAACGATCTTTATGGTGAGTAGAATCATGAGGTACAATCGAGAGTCCCGAAAAGTACACCAAAGATGTTAGATATTTAGAATAATTGGAAGTGAGACTTAGGTTAGTGGCAAAATCTCCCGTGAAGATAATGCTATTAAAGCCAGGAGACGCTTTCCACGTCAAAAAAATCAATCTTGGCAGCCATCTCATCGATTTTAATGAAACGCAGTGTTGTTGTGGTACTTTATGGGTAATGCTTTTTGGCAGAAGGATTTTCAAAAATTTTGAAAATTCTGGGCGTGACGCCATTTTGAAATTTGGGGTGGTTTTTTTTTTTAAATTGTAATATTTCCGACAATTTTTTTCGGATTTTAATGAAACTTATAGGCACTTTGTAAAACAAGATGCTGTTTTATATAAAATATGTTACAAAAAAAATTTCAAAATTTTCACAAAAAAAAACTCAAAAAAATTTTTTGATTTCATTTTTGACAAATTTCGCTATTTTTGATTTTTTTTAGAATAATATTCCTTGTTCTTTTATCTTTCATTTCAAAAAAAAACTTGACGGACACTCATCTGGTTCGCGAGTTATGAATATTTAAAGAACGACATTCCAGTCGAATGCTTGAGCTACGCAGCAGCTAGGCGGGTAGTGCAGACATTGTCATTACACAATGTACCGTTGAAACGCTGCTGTCTCAAGCATTCCTGTTTACTTAGTTATTTTTCTCTCTCGCTTAGAATATTTTCGCTTAGGAGCAGATTTTTGTATCTGAAATATTTTTGATGTTGTGTCAGGAGCAGCAGAATATATTTTGCAACGGATTTGATGGCTATTGATCGATATGAAGGAATGAAATCCTCTCGTACCATCAATTGTCTGAGCTTTCAGAAAACGATCGCTAAGGAATTTCGCATGATTTTCATATTCGCTTGTAGCACAAAAAATGAATTTCACTTTTGGCATAGCGCTGATGGCCCAATCGTACAACAAGGATGCCGTCGTAATCTGATTATCTAGTGGTCTTCGCAGACTCGCTGCTGTAGCTTCGCGCTTTAGTGTTCCAGATAATCCGTCACAAGGCCCTTTTCCATGAGAAGTGGAATAAAAATGCCATTCTCCTTTGATTTTGAAGTCTTCTTTGAAGTGCGCAAGATTAAGAAAATTAAATTTATTCTTATATTGCGAACCAGCTCCATCGGTGAAATGTATTAACTTTTCTACGTGATATCGACTTTTTAGTTCTGTGGTTACTTTCTTTGAAAACAAATTAACGGCAGTTGCATCGTGGTGAAGGCAATCCGAAATAATCATGAAACTGTCGTGCACTACTTCCCCATTTTCTTTATGGTAAACAACAAAGGGGTGGATCATTACTTGTGTCTGACACCAGTAGTGATTTTGGATGGCGTCCTGAATTACATTAGTAAAATTTTCACCAAAATCGCGTAAAACCAAAAACACTCCTGCTTGAAGGGATTGTTTGGTATCATCAATATATTTACTTTGAACCTTCGCTAGGAAATCATGTTTCAACAGATCAGGTAAATCTTTTGTAATTACATGAACGTATTCGTCGCCGGAGTTTACAATAGTTTCTAACATTGAGCGATCTGTGTTTGTCCATCGTTTGTACGTGACATTATCAATGCAATTTTTGTCAAATAATTCATGTAACTTTTCTGGTACTATTATTATACCAGGGCAATTTTTGCAATAATTTAAAAAGCAATCAGGTTTTGGGTTCTCGCATACCATGGTGCCTAAAATGTCTTTATACGATCCGAGAAAATCATTTCCAGGTTGTGCATCTGCAAGCTCTTTCAGTCGTGCTCCAGCTATCATCAGTTTCATATTTTGATGAATTTTACACACACAAACTGAATGTGTTCCATTACCGCCCGCCAGAATGCATTCCTTTGGTCTTAATCCCGCGAATTTGGAAAACCCAATCTTACAGTCAGGATATCTCTCTTTATAAGCTACGTATAACTCCTTCAAATTTCCCAAGAGTAGTCGTTTCTGTTCATGTACTCGAACTCCATTCTTCTTTACTGACACGTAATCATTTTTTCCAGGCATTTGCCGACTAAAATCGCTGTGGCGATAAAAATTATGAACAAGCGTTTCTGCCTCTTCAGATAGTCTTTTTCCAAGTTTAGGATTAGGAGATGAACCGATTCCATGTTCGGTGTGAATGACTTTTGCCAAACGAGCCATATTATAAGGAACACTAAACGTGTGTTGTATACGCCGAATTTCCCAACTTCTTGGTAACATCGTTAAGAACTGAACTTTTTCTGATTATTTTGTTGTTTCAGAGATTTTTTCTTTCAAATCCTTAACGAGTTCATTTATTTCATTCTCGTTTTTGTTTACAACTTCAAATATTTTCTGCAGCTCAAAGTCTATAGCTTCCCTTAATTCTCGTACCTTTCGTTTTTGGACTTTTATTGATCTTCGATCCTTCCGATTTTCAATTGGGGGAATTTGCAAAATTTCAAGTATTTTGTTGAGCTTTATTATTAATTTTTCATCCTCGGAATTCAGATACAAGTCTTCCACTTCTCCAGAAACCACCCCTTCTACTTCATTTTCTGATTCATTGCTGAGGTAATTTTCATTCTGATCTACTGGAGGAAGATCATCAATACGGTTCGGTAAAGAAGGGGGTGGTGCAGAGTTTCCTAAAACAGCTTTTACATTGTGATTGGTTTTTGGGGGATGAAGACGACATGAATTGCATATAAGCTGCCCCTCTTTGGCTTCGTTAATATCTATTCTTTTACAAAGTTCTTTTGTAATTTTGCGAAGTACTGACATATTCAAATTTTTGCAGTGTCTTTTTTACTAAAAGGATTACAACACGGAGAAAACGGAGCCATTTTACCTACTTTTTATAGTATTTTACAGCTAAGTATTTTTACAGACTTCGATTGAAAGTTTAAAATATAATAACGTATGTTCGATTAAGCCACTTATAAAGTTCATTCGAGAATGCTGTTACTAACTAATAAACTTGTCACTTATGGAAAACACACTGTCAGTGAGAAATTTAAAGGTATATCCAATAACGCGATCACGTGAGGAAATCAATTTTTTTACAGACACTTATTAAAAGCTTAGAGAAACTATTTGTGTACACCACATTGTTACTCTATTAATGCTGAATAAGGAATATCGTACTCAACTCAGTCAACAACAATAGTGTCCAAAAAGCATAGTAGAATTGTACATCAGTGTCTGCTTGTACCAAAAATTTGTTTATCAACACCACTGGATTGAGTACACTAGTCCGAGACTGCAGCGTTGCAGCGGTGCATTGTTTAATAACAATGTCTGCACTACCCGCTTAGCTGCTGCGCGGCACAAGCATTCGAGTGGAATGCCGCTCTTTAAATATTCATAACTCGCGAACCAGATGAGTGTCCATCAAGTTTTTTTTTTAAATGAAAGATAAAAGAAAAAGGAATATTATTCTAAGAAAAAATTAAAAATTAAAAATAGCGAAATTCGTCAAAAATCGAATAAAAAATTTTTTTTGAGTTTTTTTTGGTGAAAATTTTGAAATTTTTTTTTATCCATATTTTATATAAAACAGCATCTTGTTTTACAAAATGCCTATAAGTTTAATTGAAATCCGAAAAAAATTGTCGGAAATATTACAATTTAAAAAAATGTCGACCTCAAATTTCAAAATGGCGTCACGCCCAGAATTTTCAAAATTTTTGAAAATCCTTCGGCCGAAAAACATTACTCATAAAGTATCACAACAACACTGGGTTTCATTAAAATCGATGAGATGGCTGCCAAGATTGATTTTTTTGACGTGGAAAGCGTCAGGAATAAGTGAAAAAATTACTGATTTAAGTTCTGTTCCATGGGAGGAATTGGGTGGCTTTTGTCACTTACTCCCACTATGACACTATCAGAAGTTGACTTCACTTTAACAAAGAGAAATTCGGTCGTGAAAGAAGAAGCCTCTGAATGCACATCAACCACAGTCTCACTTGGACTATCATGCAGAAAAAGATAAACTCCACGACCCCACCCCTTCTCTTGTCTGCCGCTTCAAAAGAGCGAATAGATAATGGAATTTTTGAATTATCGGAAGGTCGTTGTCAGTGTGAATCATCGAACTAAATGAATCATGAAACCCGAGCCATGTTTCGATACTACCCAAGAAAATCGGAATATTCAGATCGGGAAAATTACGATGAGCTATATGACGTTATAAATTCTAAGTCTGATGGATATTGGATGATTGAGATATGCTTGAAGTTGTTGTGATCAAATGTCGAAGGCCTTCTGTAACGCGATTTGGGATTCGAGTATCGTTAGATGTGTGTGAAAAATTTAAAGGAGATGCGCTAGAAAGCACATTATTTTCTCTAGCGGGATAATGATTTTGGTTGTCATCAGATGATTGTGAAGAGGCTGGAGGAGTCACGACAGAAGACGCGGTGAGATTCCCTTTTATTAGAGCTTCAATTTTACCACAGGCAGCATAGAATCTATTTTAAAAACTCGCTGTTTCATGAATATTTGCCGCCTGCTTTCTATCTCATTTTGAGTACTTTCAAACTTTTCGGAAAGTGACAGAACTTTATCTTCTAACCGTGATTCTAGATGATGAGTTTCGATATATGTTTTGGCATTAGTTGTTTCTAAAAATTATTCTGAATGTGTCAATTGACCCTTTACAATTCCGAGTTTTTTTCGCAAAGATTTTAGGTCGGAGATACTGTACTTGTATATGTTGCTCGATGAATGTTGCTTATAAAAAAGATGATCGGACCATCTGGTTCTTATGAGTCCTTTTTGCTGCACCGTCAAAGTTAATAAAGCCTTCCTGGATAGCTTGTTGAATTTGCTCGTTCACAGTGGTCACTAATTGTTCTTATTACACCTCGGTCTTTTAAAATATTAGATACCTTTGTTTATTTGACCTGTATAGGACTTTGCACTGTCACTACTCAATTTTTGTATGTAATGATTGTAAATTTGTAACTTTATAACACGTCCCGAAGTAATAACGTACTTGTATGTTTAACACTGGATAGACGCTGTAGGATTGCACTGTTTTTCAGCCACTGATTGTCACAGTTTGTTATATTTTACTTCGGTTGCTTAACAGCCACTGATTTTTATAAATGTTTTTTACACCGGTAGATTAAATCTGTCTCAAAGGACCAAAGAATGTTTGATTATTGATTCTTAATAAATTTTTACTTTTCATTGTTCACGTCTGCAAAGAGAATAGTTTTACGGTGCAAATGGGTGAGGTTTTGGAAATTTAATTAACTTAGTTCTTCAGATGATTAATTCATATATGTATACTGTAAACAACACAACACAATCTATTTACAGAAATATAGCAAAATTGACTCTTAGGGTCGTAGGTACATCGGGGTGCACGTCGAAGTACGAAAGTGGGAGGATTGACCGATTAGAATATAACATTAGTTGGTGGGGTCAATAGGCGACATCCTCTGCAAAGGGATGGCGAAATTTTTGGTAATAAACTTTTCGTAGAAGGCCAACTTTGAGTTTTGTTTGTCGCGTAGTGAAGGGCTTGAGGTAATAGGCATCGTCTGAAAATTTTGTCGAAGATGAGGGATAAGAATACTTGAACCTGAACAGATATTCAAGCTTACTTGAAATATGAAAGCAAAAATGAAATTTTTACGAAGAAACCTACATTCTGATATAATACAATTCAATATTTACAATCTGAGTCATTTTCAATTCGTTAAATTATCTTTATTATTATTCTTTTTATCAATTATTTATCCATTCTGAGATCAAATACACTTGTTCAGATCTGAAAAATCTTAGTATCGAAATGGCTAATTTTCCCGCTGTACTTGTTTTTTATATATTATTAAACCCAAACAGAAATTATAAAATTGGACTCGACACTCTTTTTTCAAAAATTTGTTTCAAACCGTGTCTAAAAAACTTCTTAGTCTGTTGAAAAGTGCAGGCTGTAGACTATTTTAAACAGATAATACCAGATCCGTCCCACTACAAGCAGCCTTTGGCGCCCGGACTCTCTCTCCATTATGGGCGATTTTTAGCAACATTTATAAAAACGGGCAATAGTGAGCAATGCTATCTTGTAGAGATGTCATAAGAAAAACATACTGATGTCTACAAATTTTCAAAGACTTGGGGGAGAACGGGGGACGATCAAATGACAGAAAATAATTTTCCAAAATACTATTTATTTGTTAACATTATTACTGTCAAGCTTCAATTAATTATTTTTTTACTTTTATATATATGGGTGATTCTCCACATACAGGCCACTTTTGTGTCTCGGATCTCTAGTAACTAAAGTAAGTAGTGTTTCTTTATAAAACTTGGCTAACTTCTTCATTTCAGGATGATACAAGACCTCCGTAAAGAAAAATCAAGTCACATCATCGTATGTCTTAGCAAAATGCTCCCAAATACTCAAAAAATGCCTTTTTGGGATGTCTCTACGTACATGGCGCCAAGTTTAGAGACGTGTATTTAATACATAGTGTATTATCTTTAAAATTATAATTGATAGTTCGAAAGTTTGAGTCAAAGGCTATCACATTCATAACAAATATTTTAATTTATTTGATATATTAGAAGAGAAAATTTAATTGTACACGTGTCTCCCTAAATGTTTCCGATGGTTACGGTAAACGAATCTCCCATACCTTTCATCAACTTTTGATCATTTTTAAAGTCTTATCTTCTCACAATATCTCGAAAAAAAGTCACACTACTCATTCGTCAAAACTTCATAACAAAAAAGTAAGAACTTTTTTTGCAAAGTGAAAGAATGTAACCTAAAATGTAGCGTATTTTTATTATTATCGGATACCGTACCTGATAAGAACTTTCATATTTCGTAATAAATATCAATGAAAAGATGACAATTCCGTGTAGCAAATAATAAAGGAGCTTTTGTCAGGAGGATTTATTAATTACTTTTGTTTTCAAAGCGTAAAAAGTAATTTTGTATGGTTTGCGGTTACCGTAACATCAGATACCATAACCTGTTTTTCGCTGTCAGGGACGAAATGGAGCTAATCGAACCCCTCTTCCAAATAATTTTATTAAAAATTAACATCAATCGAGAATTAGTTAATAAATGTAAGAGAAATGTAAGAAAAATCTGATTTGAAAAAAATTTTCAAATTTGAAAAAAAATATGTAATTTTGGAAAAACTTTGAATTTTTTAAAGAAAACTATTCTTCCCTGCCATGTTACGTTTAATGTGTGAATATTTTACAGTATTGTTTTACTTTACATACCATCAGAAAAAATCGCCCGCAAAATCAAAAATTGAAAACTTTTTTATGTGCTACAGGTCCTTCAAGTGAGAATTAAGCGTGAATAATTTATAGAGCCCCTTTCTTAAAGGCCAATGAACCTAAACATTATGAAAAAAAAAAATTTTTGAAACATTTTTCCAAAAAAAGTTGCCCTTGCCAAAAGTTCCCTGTCTGTGGAGAATCACCCATATATAAGGATGGATATGAAAAAGCAATCATTCAAAAAACTAATAACGGATCTATAAATATATGATATACATAAAGAATTAAACAATAATTTGATAGTTTGCATAACTGTTAACATAGCGTGATTTCGATAAATAAAAAATCATTTGCGAAATTGATACCTTAATTATTACCGATTACAATCACACGATTCTTTTGTGCCATTCTTAAATTATGAAAATTGGACATTTGTCTACAGAAACTGGATTAGAGAATGAATGTTTTTTTATTAGCATATGTAGTATACCGCAATCAATTTTCCAATAATCACTCCAAGGAAGGAGACACTAAAATTAAACCAGAAACCTGAAATCGAAAGTAAGACGTAATGCGTGACTGAGCGGAAAGTAAAAATATGTGACAAAAAAAATCGTCAAGCTAAAGTCTGATTAAAACATATAATATATTTTAGCTTGTATTTCACCTTGTATACGATAAAAGATAAGTTAGTGAAAATCAGAACAAGGGCAAAGGATCAGGTTTGGAAGGCGTGTTCTAATGTTGTGTTAAAGCACCGTGTGTGAGATATGCACGCATTTACAGACGATACAGGTCTGTTTTGTGTAAGGAGAATGGTGAGACAAATTTTGACGACTACCATATAGACCGCTGAAGGGACTACCCTCGGATCACTGTTATTACTCCTCTGACTACTTCTAGATAACTTCAGACTCTGGGTGATTCCACCATGCCCGGAAAAATGCCAGTCGCTGGGGATGACTGTCGTTTGTCGAAGCCAGGTAGCAGTCAGGAAAATTCTCAGAGCACAGCACCTCGGAGAGAGGTAATTATGAAAACATATGTCAATAAAGTGCACTTTATCGTCCGCGTTCTTTACTTCAACCCACGCGCACTTATTTTGAAGCTTATTTTTCTCTCGTCGAAGGCATTTTTTGGTTAGGGTTGGATTTTTTGTTTGTTTGAATATTATGCACGGGGTTGTCCCAGTATATATCGTCAGTTACGGACGCATGATTATAATGCAATCAAGTGACCTGATAAGAGCGTAGGCCCTGACATATTGAGCAAAGCCTGGTTTTTATCCCATCCTTCAGGGACTGGGTTGCAGTCAAGTGCATGGTGGGGGGACCTACAGCTTAAGGTGGGTTCCGAACCACCAGAACCTCGGTAAAGGTA
>CAKNXH010001169.1:0-24921 GCA_932178445.1 Andricus quercusramuli | reverse complement strand
GATGCTCTCCCACGGTATTTCTGTTGAAGTGGTTGGCTGCAAATAGCCAACGCTAGCCAAAGCATCCTCAGCAGACGCAGTTGATGTTTCACTGCTTACCGTATGTCACAGATGTTCTTGCTGGCCAGCTGTTTGATTAGTGAGATCTGCCTGACCATCTCGCAGCTCACCATCACCACCGTCCCGCATGCTGCGGCCCCCAGCGGTGGCTCCAGGGGCGCCCCGACGATCCTCGGGTAGCGACAAGCGTTTCAAAATTTTTAAAATACTCTCCATTATCATTTATGGGTTTTGGTGTTCCTCTTAGTCACTTTCCTCTTTGTTTTCTGCCTGTCTGGCATGGGAAACCCTGTCAGTAGCAATGCTACGGCCAACATAGCCTTCAAATTCATGAGAGGAAAGCTCAAGCCCTACCGCGACGACAACGCGAGAACACCTTCGGTAGGGTTGGTTGATGAAGCTCATTTTTCTCTCAGGCTTAAGATGGTTATTGCCCAATATGTCGAAGGCATTCCTGGTTAGAGTTGGATTTTTTGTCTGTTTAAATATTATGCACGGGGTTTTCCCGGTATATATTATCAGTCGCGGACGCATTATTATAATGCAATCAAGTGACCTGATAAGAGCGTGTGCCCTGACATATTGGGCAAAGCCTGGTTTTTACCCCATCATTTACGGACTGGGTTGCAGTCAAGTGCATGATGGGGGGACCTACAGCTTAAGGTGGGTTCCGAACCACCAGAACCTCGGTGAAGGTACATAGAAAAATTTCAAGAGGTACCGGCTCAGGGATCGAACCCCGGACCTCTGAGGTGAAGTCCGAGCGTCTAACCAACTGAGCCACCGAGGCCTTTTTTTATTATTAATTATTATTTTTATTATTATTATTAATTATTTTTTTTTCATACTTTTTCTCGGATGAACCCGGTTTTTCGTCATAGCCACGGACTAAGTCAAGTGACTGATGAGATCAGGATGTTAAAAGTTATTTCAATACGTTGTTTGAAATCATTTACGATGATGTTGTAGGTACAAAATTAGAAGCATGATATAGTTTGCAGTTTCGCTTTGCCGCTGTTATCCTTACACAGCGGCCGTGGGTGTTGAAGGTGACACCAGTCGCCTCTGGATGCTTTCTTAGAGCTACCATGTATCACGCCATAGGTTCTTAGTCACTTGCTTCCTGATGGTCTAGGAAGTTTCTTACAATGCGACAGGTGTTTAATAAAACCGCCTTTTGAGCTGCCGCCAGTACCCTACTGACTCCTAAATGTTCAAGATGTTCAGTGCATCTTGCGTGCACATTGCCTGTAGCCGAAATCACAATAGGATGAATAGATGCATGTTTCACATTCCTCCATATTGCCTTAACTTCATGCCTTAGCTCGCTATACTTATGAATCTTGGTTGTATAGGTTGCCTGCAAATTTCGGTTGAGCGGACAAGCAATGTCGATGATGTAGACTCTTCCACCTTTTTTCTCTCGCATCACGATGTCAGGCCGATTGGCTCGGATGTAATGATCCGTCTGGATAGTCACATCCCAATATAAGATGTAATCTTCATTTTCTAAAACTGTCATTGGAATGTATCTATAGAAAGGCATCCATTCTGTTAAGAGTCCTAGGTTTAAGGCAAGTTGTTGATGTACAATGCCCGCCACATCATTATGTCTGTGCGTATATTCTCTTTGAGCCATTACGCGACAACCATCAATAATGTGCTCGATGGATTCGTTGGTATCTCCACATAATCGGCACCGGTCAACCACGTCTTGATGTAACACGTGTTTGCGATAATTCCTGGTGCTAACAACTCTATCCTGAATCGCAATGACGAATCCTTCCGTTTCTGGATACAGGAGTCCCTTTCTCAGCCAAATATTGGATGCCTCACTATCCACTTCATATTGATCTAGCGTTTTGGGGTGTTCGCTGTGGATGGCTTTCTGTCTCTATTGCGTTTCTAATTCCTCTATGGTTTGTGCCCTGATATTCAAGGCCTCCTCTGAGGACAAATTCAAGGGCGTGTAGTCAAGATCCGCTTTACAGATGGTGTTGTAAAGCGTAACATCTCGCTTGCTGTTAAAATAGTCTCGCAACTGTGTAACTTGTGACTCACACAGTTTTCTGACATCTACAATGCCTCTGCCCCCTCTATGTCGTGGTAGAACTACCCTTTCACTCGCCGAATTACGGTGGTGCATTCGGTGTTTCGTCATTTCTACGCGGATGATTCTGTTTAATCGTTCGAGGTCAGTGTTCGACCATTTGATGAGCCCAAAGGAGTACGTGAGAACAGGGATGGCGTAGGTGTTGATTGCCCTGATCTTGTGTGCCGAGTTAAGAGAACTCTTCAGAACCAATCTGAGTCTTGTAGTGAAGGCAGTCGTTAGGATTTTCTTAACTATCGTATGCTGAATACCCTTAGATTCAAGAATACCCAGGTATTTATATGACTCGCCCTCAGCCATTGCCTCGATGTCATTCCCGAAATCGTTGTCTATCTCTGCGGTCCCTAATTCTCCTCTGATTAAATGCACTGTTCGGCATTTATCTAGTCCAAACTCCATGTTGATATCATTGGAAAACTGCTTTGTAACATCAATCACTTGTTGCAATTTCTCGTCCGAACTAGCGTATAGCTTCAGGTCATCCATGTATAGAAGATGGGTCACTTGATGACCATCCTCATTATCATTTACTCGGAACCCATGAGACATGCTATTTAAAGTTTTGCTCAGTGGGTTCAACGCTAAACAGAACCATAATGCACTGAAGGAGTCTCCTTGGAATATACCCGTCTTAATGCGTATTGATCTAGTTATCCTCAGTTGTCCATGATCAAAATACTTGATTCTTGTACCCCATAGCATCATCGCACGACTTAGGAAGTCAATGATGCGTGGACAAATTTTGTATACTTTTAAGACTTCAAGCAAATAGTCATGTGGTACGGAAGGAAACGCTTGCTTGTAGTCAATGTATGCCATGTGCAAGTTCCTTTGGTGTTTACGAGCTTGCGTCATGGCAACAGCGTCTATGGTGACTAGATCTTTACTGCCTCGGGAGTTTTTACAACATCCTTTTTGTTCTTCTGTAAGGATGTCATTCTCGTCACAGTGAGAATAAACCTTATCTGCTATGATTGCTGTAAGACATTTATATATTGTTAGAAGACAGGCTATCGGTCGAAATTCAGATGGATTTTGAGCGTCTGGTTTTTTAGGCAACATATACGTAGTACCCTGCAGCATAAAGCCTGGCATCAGATCTGGATGTTCGATGATCTTTTGAAAACACCGTGCCAACGCAGGATGCACACTAGTCAGGTACTTATACCAGAAATTGTGCACCATGTCCGGACCTGGAGCTTTCCAGTTACATGCTTTTTTCAAAACCGCTGAAACATCTAAAGCTGTGATGTTCGTCAGCTCAATTTCAGGGTTATTGCTTGCTCTTGCTTTCTCTAGTTGGAACCACGCAGTGTCCAAATTGCTTCTGTTAGTTTTTCCCCAAACGTCTGACCAATAGTTAGTCATTTCTTCCAATTGAGGGACTTCGGTGTCTTGCTGGTTATTTTGCTGTACACTCAGTTCACGATAGAACCTTCTTTCGTCTGTCAGAAAGGTTCGATTTTGTTGCCTTCTTGCACTACTTTTCTTGTACCGACGCAGTCTAGCAGTAAGAACATCAAGTCTCTGCCGCTGGGAGTCTATAATCTCATCCAATATTGCTGGTGTCAATGTCTCGATGTACCGAGGGTGGATGATTTTAATAACATGGTGTATCAGCTTTCTGGTTCGATTTCCTTTTTTATATTGAGTCAGTCGACCCAATTTGCACCTTACTTTGCTGACATCCATATCCAACCTGATCATCCATGGCGGATCTCGCTCCTGTCTTGGGACAAAGACTGCATTTATAGGCCTAGTTTTGCGGCCCAACGTTCTAACGGTAGCCACAGCTGCACAGTATACAAGAGTTTGCACCTCTAACGCATTTTGTGTTGCGTTCAAATGCATAGGTAAAACCTTGCTGTTTAGGTGTTCTATTAGTGCACGCAGATCATTTGTGATGTTCATCTTGGGCAGTGAATGCCTTTGTGTTGGTTCTACATGTCTGAACTCTAGTAGAGCATGACCAAAATTCCTTTCAAGGTGCTGTAGATTTTCTGGGACTTCGCTGTTCATATCATCGTTTAGGATATCCGGATGTGGTTTTAGTCCATCCGGTACTTGGTGTTCATTATCCCTAGCACCTATGTCTTCAGCTGCAATCAAGTTTTCGTTTTCCACATCTTCCAATGGAAGTTCATCAATAGGAAGCTGCTGTTCCACTTCCATTTCGATGACAGCTATTTCAACAGCCGAAAGCAATTTGTTTACAGATATCGAGCGTTTTTGATCTGCTAGATTCTGCTCATTTATTCTTGTGGCTAGCCCTGAGTACTTAAGTAAGAAGAGACGATGATGTTCTCTCCTTACACTTTGCCCACTTTTCTTTGCCAAAAAATAAAAGCGCATCACATCTCTGTTCATATGGTATGTCCATTTTAATCGCTTCCTTGGTTGTTGAACTTCGGCTTCTGGCACTGGTTGTATTAGGCCATCTACCTCCGGAGGATGTGGTGGTGCTGGATCATCACCAGGTTGAGGAAGAACATCAATTGCCACTGCTTGTTCGTGTGACGCGGCTTCCTCTAACTGCTGTTCATTGCCGTTGTTCTTCCACTCCAAATCAACCTGCTGTTTAATCTCCATTGCTCGATCTTCTGAGATGAGTAGATTAGTCCTGATGTCCTTCACCTTAGCGATAAGATCTCTCAATGCGACTTTCTCTATTTGAGGATACTTTGCGGCAAATTTCGTTCTGAAATTTTGTCCTTTTTTGCGTGATGTTTCAAACTTCGCACTTTCATAATAGAGACGCATCAATTCCTCATTCATTGTGGTATCCCACTTGATGCTCTCCCACGGTATTTCTGTTGAAGTGGTTGGCTGCAAATAGCTAACGCTAGCCAAAGCATCCTCAGCAGACGCAGTTGATGTTTCACTGCTTACCGTATGTCGCAGATGTTCTTGCTGGCCAGCTGTTTGATTAGTGAGATCTGCCTGACCATCTCGCAGCTCACCATCACCACCGTCCCGCATGCTGTGGCCCCCAGCGGTGGCTTCAGGGGCGCCCCGACGATCCTCGGGTAGCGACAAGCGTTTCAAAATTTTTAAAATACTCTCCATTATCATTTATGGGTTTTGGTGTTCCTCTTAGTCACTTTCCTCTTCGTTTTCTGCCTGTCTGGCATGGGAAACCCTGTCAGTAGCAATGCTACGGCCAGCATAGCCTTCAAATTCATGAGAGGAAAGCTCAAGCCCTACCGCGACGACAACGCGAGAACACCTTCGGTAGGGTTATTATTAATAAAAAAATGAGGAAACTCATTTTTCTCTCAGGCTTAAGATGGTTACAGCCCAATATGTCGAAGGCATTTTTGGTTAGAGTTGGATTTTTTGTTTGTATGAATATCATGCACGGGGTTGTCCCGGTATATATTATCAGTCACGGACGCATTATTATAATGCAATCAAGTGATCTGATAAGAGCGTGTGCCTTGTCATATTGGGCAAAGCCTGGTTTTTACCCCATCATTCACGGACTGGGTTGCAGTCAAGTACATGATGGGGGGACCTACAGCTTAAGGTGGGTTCCGAACCACCAGAACCTCGGTAAAGGTACATAGAAAAATTTCAAGAGGTACCGGCTCAGGGATCGAACCCCGGACCTCTGAGGTGAAGTCCGAGCGTCTAACCAACTGAGCCACCGAGGCTCTTTTATTATTTTTTAATTTAATTATTATTATTATTATTAATGTGTGTGTATGTGTGTCTGCCAAGGTCTAAACAGGGGATGGCTTAGGAAAGAAGGTGAGTTCATCAGACACTACTGTCAAATTCCGTCGACAATCTCTAGAGAAATCCTCGCTATCCCAAACACTGCACATTTGCCTCTTAAATCACGTTTCTTAATTCTCATGTAGTGATATGTACGTTAGATGTAAATCTGTATATCTAAGTGTGTATACTTACACGGCACATATTGCTGCGCAGTAAAATTATGAGGTACTTATAGATGCACAGTAGAGAGGGTGTGCAGTAATGTTAAGAATACTTGTGTGTGCGCAGTAGTTCGACATTTAAAAAGTGACTTAAAGTTTTAAGAATAGTGGATTTTTATGGAGGTTAGTACAAAGGGGATTTTCAAGTGACACAATGCAAACTTGAGGTAAAAATCTAAAAATTTTGAAAGGAAACCTAAATTTTGAAGTTTTCATTAAATTAGTTAAAGGTTTTCTGAGTCACAGCATACATATTTGGGGCGAAAATTCCGAAATTTCAAAAGTGGACTTAAATCTAGAAAATATGATTTGCCTGGTAGATTTCCCATGAAAGTCTATTACGAGGGGGTTTACCAAGTCATAGAACACAGAATGTTAACCTAACATTTTGAAAATGATAATAATTTGGGAGATTTTCATGAATTCCAAAACAAAGGAGTTTTTCGAGTCTCAAAATACGAATGTTCAGCCCGAAGAAAAACCCTCGTATTGACTTTCACAGAAATATACCAGATTGATAACATTTTCAAAATTAATATCAGCTTTTCGAATTTCGGTCCGCAAATTCCTCTTTTGTGACTCAAAAAACGTTCTCTTACAGACTTTGGTAAAAATTTACCAATTAAATAAAATGTTCAAAATTTGTTTCAACCTTTTTAATTGTAACCTCAAATTCGTATACTGTTACTTAAAACCCCACCTCTTACTGACTTTCATGGAAATTTACCAATGAAATAGAATTTCCAAAACTTAGGTTGCTATTTAAAATTCTTGAATTTGAACCAAAATTCATATTATGAGACTCAAAAATTCCCTCCTTTCCCATTTTCATGAAAATCTATCAATTCATTAAAACTTTACCCATTTTAAGTCAAATTTTGGAATTTTTCCATTTTGACCCCAAATTCTTTTCCTGCACGCCGAAACCCCTCGTGCTGTCTATCATAGAAATTGAATAATTTAATGAAATGAAACAATTTTTAAGTTAATTTCTTGAATTTTTTAATTTTGACTCCAAAATTAATTTTCTGTGACACGAAAACCCCACTTGTACTGACTTTATTAAAACCCTAACAATTTAACTATATTTTTAAATTTTAGTTGAATGTGTGTCGAAATTAAAATTAAAAAAAAAAAACAGAAGAATTATTTCTGTTTGGGAGAAAATTTAGGTTTTTGTAAAAAAAAAATTTTTGCTTCCATTGTTTTAGGCGAAATTCGAGAAACCTAAAGTGCCTGTTTTTTTTGTAAACATTATTCTACATTGTTATGCAGAAAATATGGAAAATTGAAAATTAAAAATTCGTAAGAATTAGAGTTGTCTAGTTGAAAATTGGCACACATTTCAAATTCAAGCTTTAAATTAACCGTATAAGTGGATTTATACCATTTCCGGTGCAAGTTTAAGCAGATTTGACACTTTTCAGATGATGGAACATTAATTTTTATCTTTTTCCACACCTCATGAATAATGTGTGTCTAAATTGAAATTGAACAAGAAAAATTATTTCTGTTTGAGAGAAAATTTAGGTTTTTTAAAAATTTGTCTTCTTGTTCCCACTTTTATTTTAGGCGAAATTCGTGTGTGGAACCGTTACACTCAGAAGTCTCGAACTTCAGCTCTATGGGTTATCTTGGTTTCTAAACTTGACAGTTTATAATTTGTTTTGCCAGATTTAGTTATTGATAGATGATTCTCATTTCGAGCCTATCTGAATTCACAAATCGACCCCATTTTATTAGATGGGCCTGAAAGGAAGATGGTGGTACCCGTGTGGTGCCGGGCAAAAAGGCTTTATTTCAATTTCTTCTGCGTGTTTCGTGCACCAAGCCACCAATAATATATGTCATATTTTTAACAATGAACATTTTATTGTTATTTAACCCCGTCAAGAATAGGGAGTGCCCATTAAATACGTGAGGATTTAAGGCGTGTGGGGATTAACTAAACCTTACGCTCATGTATGCTCATGATACAGCGACGTCGTTGACAATAAGTATTGTTCTTAAATATCAAACAGAGACTTTTTTCTGTTCGAAAAAATTCAGTTTCATAGTCAACTATAAATATTTTTCATATTTGTATCATCATTTTTACAATTGTAAATTTTTTTAATGAATATTGAGGTGGAAAAGGGTCAACGCGGAAAAGTGATATGTGACTCACAGGGAAAAGGGGCCAGATGAGGTAAGGTATAGTGAGGGTATTGGTGTTGGGTAGGGGCTGGTTGGGGGTCTCGATTTTTGACACAGCAAATCAAAAGGTCGTAAGTGCTGGAAATCTGGAAAAGGAAAGTAGACCGGTCAATGGCAGAACGTTGGGGCAAAATATCATTATTTAGGGGCAAAGTGGCGTAATTTTATTTCAAAGTAGTTGAACGTCAGGACAAAAGGCACAACAGGGGACGTCCGCTGTACTAAAGATATATGATAACTGTGGCTATGGATATGTGACTGAGAAAGGAATAGGGGCCAGAGACGATAGGGCGTAGAGAAGGTATTGGTGGATGGTAGAGTATGGTTGCGGCTCAAGGAAAACTTGAGTTGAAGGACGGGGTAGGATAATAATATAGTATAACCTGGGTTAATAATGTGGCACCTGTGGTAATATGGCACCCGCGTTAATGTGGCCTCCTGGGGTGATTCTCACCCCAGATCTTCGATCCGTGACACAGCGGAGGCAGCGAGATCTTTGTGTAAGAGATAGGTATATATATATATATAAGATGAATTCTAGTTGTAAATTTGCATCAAGGCCATCTAGGGGTGAGTGGGATATGATACCGCGCTTTGACCTAAAAACTCTATAAATTATCATTGAAGTGTGATTTTGATCGGTATATTTTTAAAGGTGAAGCTTACATTATCAGGAAAAATATGTTATTGCTCCCAACTTTTTTCTAATTATGTCATTATTTGACATTTGAATAATTGATGGATGTTGTATATTAGCCAGAGTACCCCATACACTAGGGTATGTGAGGTGTCATATAACTGCCGTTTATTTAAACAATATGAACATTATAAAATGAAAAAATATATCATATAATAATGTTGGATAGTATAATATAACGAAGAAAAATTATTTCAGATATTTTCAACATCGAATAAATGAACAGAAGTTTGATAAAATACTTCTTCCATGAAAACCTAACTTTGTCATGCTTCAAATATTCCAAAGTATCCTGTAAGTGCCTAATTTCAGATAAAGACTGTTTTATCTGTTTTCACCAAAACTGTTTTTTTCGTAATTACCCTTCTGACGTGTATTTTATAACAGAAATGGCATGAAATCACTACTTTTTGGAATATAGAAAGCTATTTTATATGAGAAATAATTGTGAAAACAAAAAAATACGGGCATCATTTCTGATTGTCATCGTACCCCGCACGGCACCATACCCTACTCTCCCTTACTACTGATCCGACTCTTATACCTTAGCGACATTCTTTCGCAATAACTTATGTCCGAATTTGATTAAGTATCGTGTTGAAAATTAAGGAATTCACATCAAAAGCGCCAACGATTATTTGGGTAGCTCAGCATTTTTTGACAAAGAAATATCGTTTTTTGACGAAAAAAAAAACAAAAAAAGTAAGTCTAATTCTGTGTTTTATTCTTCAGGTCATACAAAAAATTGAAGACAGCAGTCAGAGAATAAAAAAGGGACTCTTTTGCCTTCACTGTTTTAGCGCCATCTCTAAGGGCCTCCGGTGCTTCCATGACTGGATGTAGGTGATTGTGATCCTTCTCTTCGTGGTTGGTTGGGTGGAGGGGAAGCACCAACTATGAATCCATGGCTATCCTTGTGCACCAAAAATTCTACTCCATTTATACTAGCAACATACGTAGCGAGACTTCTATCTTGTCCTGGACCAGTATTCTCAGGTAATGTGTGAACATCAACTAGGCGTCCATAACAATCTGTTTGAAACTTAAAACTTACCTCATTACCTGCAACACCTACAGTAGTTACAAAGTATCGATATTGAGCACGACCGGGGTTGTGAAAATTTATATAGCCATTAAACACACGATGACTATTAGCCATTTCTTTAAAAACATTTGGCTCCACATGTAAATATATCCACGGTATTCTAAAGCAAGCGTTTAATTCTGGAAAAGAGAAGAAAAGATTTCTGTAGAAGAAGATTTAACTCTTGTGTGGAATGTGTGGACTGTGTATGGTACTCCACGCCCGTTGGATCTTTGGGTCTGGTACAAATTGTAAAATTTTAACGCGTAGATTACTTTTTTTATTTAACAAAATTAATCTACAGTATCACAAGTCATTAAAACCTTAAAAACGTGAAACCTGTATCAAGGTTTTTCCTTTTTGTAAAACGGTGGAAAGGGGTCTAAAAAATTTCCATATTATGGATATTTTTTGTGTGATCTCATGTCCACAAGAAATGAGATATTGAGTAGAAAGTTTGAAAAATAAAATAAACTAAAATGGTTGAGCTGGTCTTAAATGCTTATCACTGAGAGAAAATCTGCTTTTATAAACATTCGAGGCCCGATACACGTTTTTTATTCATTTTATTCAATTCACAAAATTTTCAACTTGGCAACTCATTTTCTGTGGACGTGACTCTGTACAGAAAAAAATATCAGTCTGTATGTATTTTCACTTAATACTTGACGTTAGGGTATATTCGTGAACTCAATATATAACTTTAATATTGAAACAATTAAAATGGAACAATATTTATTTCAATTAAGGTTGAACTAAATTCTCTTGATTTTCAAAAATGACGAATGATCTACCCTGGTGAAAACGAATTTTCACAATAAACTAGCAATCGATAGTTGGTGTATTTCACGAAAAACTAGAAAATATTGTATCTTTCTCACATTTTGAGAACTTGGTGAGTATTTTTATTCATATAATGACTCGAATTATAGTACATAAATATAGACTTACCGACAAGAATGAACAGAACCGCGAATGCAAGAAATAGATTGCTAACATAGATCTTCATTTTTTCAAATAGATTTCGTGTAGGTTAACAGGTAAATATGTTCGATATTCACAGTTTCCGGTTCATTATCTGTACTACTGTTCAAACCCAAAGTTGAAAGTAGTGAGCTTTTCGATTGTTGTCGAAGTAAATGGTGAACAAGAAGTTAATGACTCATTGTTTGTCTTATTGCTTGAGTAAAGTTGAAAACACTACACAATCTTTTTTATAATTAACGTTTACCATTTCTGTAACCTTGTTTTAATTGATAGATATACAGTCCCTAATAGATTCATATTATATTTTCACTGAGCAACTAGTAGTTTTAGAATATCGTATTTGTACAATATTTCTCCAGTCGTTGAATTTGTAATTTTCTACTAACCTTTAATGGCACACTTTTCTCTAATTCCGTGAGTAAAACTATACCAATGCTTATAGTGAAATTTCTGTGATTCAGTCAATATGTTCACTAATTTACTTTAGTAAACAAAACTTGCAATTTTTTTCTATTCTATTAAAGTGAGGCTCTGAAATATAACAATTTTATTAGTCGAATGTCCAACTTTCTTTCCTTCCTTCTTTAACAATATTTCAGCCACAGTTCAAAGTCAAAAACGCTTTGCACACCTGAAGCAAAATTTCTTCGAGGACGGTGATTCGTGAAAGTTATATCGTCTCAAAAACCGGCTTTGTAATTTCGAGGCTAGCTCCACGCCCTCCTTTTCCGGGATAGCAAACTTTCAATGCTTCCTGATATACAAGTATTTTAAGATTAACATTCACCTTGAAAAAATTGAATTCCTGATGAATATATGCCGAATGTTTTCCTTGAAAGTATGTCATAAATACTGGTATTAATGAACTAAGGAAGTAACTTCTTTTTTCAAAAGAATTTCTGAAAGAATCTGAAGAGTAAGACTTTCAAAAGTAAACATAATGAAAATATATAGAAGGGTGGCTTCAACTAGCTTCGATGAAATCAGCAAACTCCTAGGTTCGTTAGGTCAATCAAAATGTTTTGCTTTTTAAAGTATGATAAAATGTTAGTTCAACAAACTGTAGTTACTATATTTCTAAGAAACATGTATGCCTCGCTGTATGCTAGGCTGATAAGAAAAAAATACGTTCTTGTATATTTTATTTAAAATCGTATTTATTTAGTGTATCAAGTGGACTTCCAGCACTTTTTTTAACAATTGATTCGTCATACAGTATATAACCCCACATATAATTTTTCGCCCTAACGTCGCTCAAACCTAAGCAACCAAGAGCCTTCCCACTCTTAAGTAAAATATGGTATGCGGGGTTATACAAACTATCGAGAGGTTTTCTCTGAATTTGCGAGCTTATTTTCCTTCTCAAGTTTGTTTCAATCTACACAACAAATTATATTCCGAGTTTTCGCAATCAAAATCACGTTTATTATCACGTAATTTCCATAAGAAAGGAATACGCTTCTGTGACTTTTATTCAGAACCTTCAAAATTTGATATACTGAGTTAACCCTCAACATTTCTCTTCACAATTGAGCTATCGAATGGTATAATCACACATAAAATTTGTCGCTTGAACATCGGTCAAACTGCAGCAACCAAGGGCCTCCTCACTCTCCAGTAAGATATTTTATGTGGTGTTACACTATTCTGAGGTCGAATTAGCCATAGAATACAAACAAAAAATTACTTTTTAATTTTCACCCACATAAGTCTTTTTAATATTGTCCCCAAAGACACCCAAAGGTGAAAAAATGTGTTTTGCGTGTTTTGGGCGTTAGATATAATTATCTAGCTGGTCATTTTGTACAAATTGTTTAAAAACTTTATTATTGTTAATAACTATCTTCTCTCATAGCAAGAGTAATGCTGGAAGGTCGTGGTTTCTTCTGAAATTTCCAGCTTTTCCTTGACTTTTTAATTATGAACAAGCAATAAATGAACCTAAAGAAAAATCATTTTCTAATAATATTGCATTTTTTCGCAATGAAATAATTTCACTCTTTCTTAGTGTTCCAAAAATAGCAATTTAAGGAAAAATTGTCATCGACGATGATATAGATATATAGTTGAGTTGAAAAGGTATCAATCAAGTTTCTAATTTCTATAAAGTCTAGTGTTGAATGAAAGGTAAATAAATAATTTTTATCTGGATCGTTGAAACAATTTATTAGTGTTTAAAGCATTTTTCTCTTAGAATAATGCGCAAAACTTCCTCTGTGGGACGCGTAATCTCGAACACTCCTTACTGTGGAAAATCAAATCTTCCTGCCCGAAAAGAAAGTGAGTTCGGACTTGGCCGCGGTGAAAAGGCCTAACAACTCCCGCAGATAAGGACGACCAGGAAGCTGCAGCAAGGACGACTTTAGATGCATAGGTGTTCGCGGTTAGTAAGGTGGAAGTATCAACGCGAATTCGACAAAGAAGCGAAATGTGTCTTAGGCTTCTTACATGAATCCTGAAAACATAGCAAACAAAAAACAAACACATGAAGGAAGATAACCTCAATGAAACGCTCCGTGCATACTTCTTCTTTTGGCCTGTTTGGTACCTAATACCTCGAGTGTCACGGCTGGAAATGGGACTTCAATTATTTCCATAAACGAGGATACATCTCATAAGGATGCTGAATCCAAAAAAGGCCCTAGGAGGAAAAAATATTATACTGCTGCCAGAAGGAGATACCATCGCCAGTAACTTCTGCAGCGAGGCGAAACCAACCCTCAACTAGGCACCCGTAAACGGTCTAATCTGATGGCAGCACTACTAATTAAGACAGGGTAGCTAAGAGAAACAGGGTTGTTGATCCAGGTGACTCATTGAGCCGCGCTTTTCAAAGCCACCTGAAAGTGGCTATTGTACCTTCGAGTTTCCCGCAAGATAAACTCAACTCAAAACAAGCAATGGCTATTGAGCAGCCCTCGAAACTAGGATCGCAGGAGTAAAACCTAGTGACATTATCCTGAGTTTTTGAGACTTGCATGTCGGTGGCGGAAGTGAGAATGTGTTTAATGACAGGTGATGAGAGGATTTTACGGAATTTGTGTGGTAGGTGTTAGTGGAGTGTGAGGGTGAAGGCCGAGGAGGTGAGTAGGGTTGTGTGGGGTGAATTGGGGAGATAAAAAGTAATGTTGAGCGTAGGTATGAGGTGTGATTTAAGTAAATTGAGAAAGTGAGGTTAGGTTAGCAAGGAATTGGGGGAGTTTGTGGTCAGGAGTCTAGGGCCTTCGAGGGTCAAGGGTGGTTCTCGAAAATTTTGGGGATGTAAAGTGAGAGAAAGGGGTGTCTGCAGGGGCTGTGAAGAATTGAAAAAAAAAGAAAGTAAAAAAGGGAAAATTCGACGGCGATAGACGTCTTCAGAGACATTTCTCGGTTGCGGAGGGTACTGCGTGGAGAGGCCCTGTTACCGACGGCAGAGCGGAAGGTGGGCAGCGAGAGTGCTGGCAGTGCTGGTAGCGAGATTGACTGGAAGGAAATTTACCACGTGCCACGACGGCCAACAGCGCGTGGTTCGGTGTCTAGTGTCGCGTCCGGGAGAGGGAGAAAGCGGGACGGTGAAAACGAAGGAAGAGAGAAGGTATGGGAGAGAACGCCGAACGCAAGTGACGGAGAGGATCTCTTGAAGAGGAAGAGAGACAGCCCAAAAGAGTCCGAACAAAAGCGTAGTAGAGAGTCCGTTCAAGAAAAGCGGGAGAACACAGAGGACACCTCCCCCAAAAATGAAGGAAAACTCGGAAAAGAAGGCTCTCGGGATGCTGATAGGCGAAATCAGGGGGCTGAGGGAGGACGTGACGGGGACCAAGGAGCAGATGAAAGGCATGAGGGAGGACTTGAGAATCAGAGATGAGAAATGGGAAAAGAAGGTGAAATAGCTGAGGGAGAGAGTAGAAGGTTTAGAGGGGGAAAGGAAGGAAAAAGAAGTTAAAATAAAGCAGATGGAAGAAGGTGTGTGGAAGGAAAGAACGAAAAAAAGGCTTGAGAAGATGGATGGCAGTACGGAAATGGAAGTATGAGACAGAGGCGGGGGGAGCGGGATTAAAGGTATTTGGGAGAGGGTAGAAAATATGATAGAGGAAAAAATGGGAGAGCGTAGGTGTGAAAAGGAGAAGAGGGCGGATAGGAAAAGGTTAAGGGCAATGGGGTTGAGACTGGAGAGAAAAGAGAAGGCAGACAGGAGGAATAATATTGTGATAAAAGGGTTGAAGCTAAAGAGCAGGGAAGAAAGAGAGGGCGTGAAAGCGCTGCTACAGAGCATAGGGTGAGTTAAAGGCAGGGTAGGGAAACTTAAGTTAGAGGGGAGAAAAGACAAGGAAGTGGCGGTTGTGGAGTTGGAGAGCTGGGAAGAAAAGTTGGGGGTAATGCGAAATAAGAATGGGATAAAGGATAAGGGAGTTTTCATCGATCACGATTCAATGAGGAAGGAAAGGGATGTGCATAGAATGCTGAACGACAGGGCTAGGAGAAAGAGGATTGAAGGGACATCAGCGAAGGTAGGATATCGGAAAATGTAAGTAGACGATAAAATTTGGATGTGGGATGAGGAGAAAGAGGTGTTGAAGGAAGTGCAGGGAAATAGGTTTCGTGGGAAGTAGGGAGGTGGGGGTAATGCAGGATAGAGGAGTAGTGAAGGTGCTGTATTGGAACGTATCAGGGATAAAGAAGAAGGATGAGGAGTTCTGGAGGTATATCCAGGAATTTGATGTTGTGGGACTGGTAGAGACGTGGATAGAAAGGAAGAAATGGGATAGAATAGAGCCAAAGCTACCAAGGGATTTAGGTGGAGACTCTAGGAGGCGGTCAGAGTGAAGAAGAAAGGAAGGACTAGTGGGGGAATTATAACGGGGGTTAGATATGGATTAGAGGAAGAAGTTCATGGAGAGGAAGAGAGGGAGGAAGTGATTGCAGATGAGGGAAGTAAAAATAGGAGGGACAGCGTGTAAGTTTGTGACAGTGCACAATAAGGATGGGATGGAAAGAATTGAAGAAAGGGTGAAAGACTTACTAGGTGAGAGAGAGGAGGGTATGGTGGTACTGTGTGGGGATTTTCTTGCGAGGATGGGGAGGAGAGGGAAGGGGGCCCTTACAGGGAAGGGGAGAGCTTCAAAAGGAAATCGAAGGATAAGATAATAAATGAGGAGATTCTAAGGCATTGGATGGAGGATAGAGGATGGGCAGGGAGGGTGGAATCAGACCATCAGCTATTAAGTCTATGGATAAGAGGGTAGGCCGAGGGAGGCGATAGAGAAGTATCAGGAGCATCTAGGAAATATACGCTTTGAAGGGGAGTCGGTGGAAGAGATATGGAAGGATCTGAAAGAGAAGGTAAAAGGGTGTGTGCGAAAGAAGGTATTTAGAAAGAAGAAGAAAGGAATGTTGAAGCAGTGGTGGGATAGCGAATGTAAAAAGATGAAAAGGAAGGTGAAGAGGAAGTACAAGAAGTGAAAATAGGGTAATGCAGAAGGGGAGGAGTACGTAGGAATGAGGAAGTGGTTTAGGTTGATGTGCAAGAAGAAAGAACAAGAAAAGGAGAAAGATCTGGAAGAGGAGTTAGGAAATATTGAGACAGAGGAGGACGTCTGGAAGATAATAAATAGGTTTAGGAAGCGCAGGGTGAGGGTTAGCGAGAAGATAGGGAGTGAGGAGTGGAGGGAGTTTGTGAAAGAATCATCTCAGGGCTCAGATTCAAGGAAGAGGGATGGGGGAGTAGAAGAACGGGAGAGGCAGAGATGGAGGAGTTGAATGACGAGAAAATGGAGAAGCATATAAGGAAGTTAAGAAGGTCAAAATCAGCAGGGTTGAATGGGGAAGAGAACGAAGCATGGCTGTTTAGTACACAAGAGGTTAGGGAGAGGCTGAAGGAGGTTGTGAAGGAGGTAGTGAAGAAGGTATGGAGGGACGAATGATTCCCAGGAGGGTGGAGAGAAGGGTTAATAGTGCTACTGTATAAGCAAGGAGATAGGGATAGATAGGAAAATTATAGAGGGAATACGCTAATGAATACGGCGTTTAAACTATACGCGATGGTGGTGTCAGAGAGACAGCGGAAGGATGTCGAGGGGGAAGGAATATTGCCGGAGACGCAGGCGGGCTTTTGGGTGGGTAGGAGTACTATCGACAATATCTACGTTCTGCAGCATGTGGTGGATAGAGAATTAGCGAAGAAGGGGACGAGAGTGTACGCGTTTTTTGTGGATCTCAAAGGCGAGTTTCCTTCGGTGGATAGAAGGAGGTTGCGGGAGGCGATGGAGGATGGGGAGGGGAGGGGATGTCAGAGGGATTCTGGATGGATAGGGGTTCAAGGCAAGGTTGTCCACTTAGCTCAACGCTTTTTGCGATTTTAATTGCGGATATGGGAAGTAAGCTGGAGGCCGGGGTGGTAGGAGGAGTCAGGATAGGAGGGGTTAGAATTTGGTGACTAGCTTATGCAGATTATGGCTGGAATGCCTACCAGGGAGGGAAAATGGGAACAGGACGCCGAGAAGAGGGTCGAACACAAATAAAACGTTCTCTATAAAAATTATTGCATTTATTTGCCACTTACACCGGTGGAGACCTCTTGTCGAGGGGTGGACGGTCGAATAGGTGGTAAGGACAGTCAGATGCCCTGACGGTGAGGCGGTGGCCCGAACGAGGACCGTTGTGGAGCGAGGATCCAGTTCCTTTTTCTTGGGACGGCGAAAACAGCTCGACTTCGAGGCAACACTATGGGTCGAGCAACCCCACGATAATTTGCAACCGCGACTTACTATTAACAGTCGAGAGTACGAACGAAGACTGATGCGAGTCGCGCTATCGCTTGGGACCTCGGGTCCCTTCGGGGGATTCCGACTCCTCTCGGGTGCGGCCTGGCAACCCCTTTCGTGCTGGGTCGCCCCGAGCTCCCTTTTTATTGTAACAATTCTGTTACAAGATGACATAGTGTTGCTGGGAAGTAGCGAGGAGGCCTTAAAGGAGATGATGAAGAGGCTGAGAAGATACCTGGATAAGAACGGGTTGGAAATGGAAGGGAAAGGAGATGCAGGAGGTGAAAAAGTTTGTGTACCTGGGCTTCGTGTTTCGGAGGAATGGGGGAGTGGATGGTCACATACAAGAGAGAGTGAGGAGAGCAAATGTGGTGATGAGGCAGGTGTGAGGGTTGAGAAAGAAGTTATTCGCAGATTATTTTGGAAAGAGAATGAAAATGTTTGATTCACTAAAAATGTAAAGTAGAGTAGGTATGTAAAGTGGACCCTGGGGTTGACAAGGAACACGCCTAATTATATTGTCAGGAGGGAGACGGGGAGAACAAGTGTAGGGATTCTAGCGGGGAGCTTGGCGTGTAAATACGAGGAGAAATTTTTGGAAGAGGGGGGAAGTAGGCTGGTTAGGGAGTGTTGGTGGGAGAATGAGAACAGGAGAGGTGGTGGGAAGATGGAGGTTGAGAGAAAAAGGTACTTCAGAACGAATGGACTGCAGATGGATGAAGTGAGAAGGATGCACGAGGAAGGAAGGAAGGTATATGAGTTGGTTAAGAAAAGCGGCATGGAGAGAGAGAAGACAGAAGGGGAAGAGAGAATAAGAGAGTCGAGGTTTAACAGGAACTATGTGCGGATTATGCCGAAGGCAAGAGCGCAATATTTATGTGAGAAAGGAGAGAAAGGATGTTAGGAACTTATAGCGAGGATGAGGTGTGAGTGCATGGAGGGTTTCAATAGTTTCTGGCTCGGTCGGGAGAAGAGGATGTGTGAACTGTGTGGAAAGGGGGACGCAAGAGTGGAGCACTGCTTGGAGGAGTGCATAGAGGTGGAAAGGAGTGAGATGAGCATGGAGGTATTGATGCATGAAAAGGGGGAAAAGGGGCAGTAGCATGGGTGAAGGGAGTGTTGGGTAAGATAGAGAAGAAGAGTTGGGAGGAGGAAGAGGACTGGAGAAGAAAAGATTATAAACAGGAGAGGAAGTATATATCATTAAGCTGTAAATCTTGCAAACAGTAGATAAGTAGTAGATATTAGCCGCGAAAACAGAGGTTGGTTAGCGAGGCAATGCGAGAAAGCAGGGACATGCGATCAAATAGAGACACACGTGAATCTCGTATTAAGATCTTGCTCCGAGTGCGAGGAAAAGCGTAAAGTATGGCTCCCGTTCGCCCTTCTCGAAAGTCTTTAAAAGTGGGGGCTGGGAAATTGGCACGTATACGCAGAATTTGTATATGTTGATTTCGAAATTCGCAACACCCACTTTAAGTGAAAAGTTGCACAAAATTCTGAAATATGAAAATAAACGCTACTGTATAACATTATTCCAAGAGAATATTATTTAAAATGACAATAAATTGTTCAAACAGTTATGTTGGCTAACTTAAAATAATAATTACCACACTCGAATTAGAAAGTGGACAAAAAATGAAAATTTAAAAAAAAACGTCAACTTTTGAGAACTATTCTGAGAACATTTTCATAAATAATAATAAATGGTCTCAACAATTATTATCATGCAATTGTTCATACATATACAAGACAAATTGGGTGAGTAAAAAAATTGTTCCAAAACTTGAAGTCTATATTCTTTTTCCGTAGAATCAATCATGCCTAAAAAACCTCTAATTCTGATAAAAATAACAGGCTGTGGACTATTTTGAACAGTACATACCAGATCCGCCCCAGTGCGAGCGGCCTCGGGCGCTCAGACGCTGTCTCCATTACTTGCGATTTTTAGCAAATTTTATGAAAGCGGACAAAAGTGGGCGGTGCTATCTTGTACAGATATCATAAGAAACACACTGAAGTCTACAAATTTTTAACAATTTGAGAGAGGACGGGGGACGAGTGAATAAGAGAAAGTAATTTTCTTTCTTTTACTTCTGTATATCTAAGAATGGTAACCTGAAAATGAAATCATTTTCAGAATAGGTACATAATTATTACCGGTGAAACTCACACAATATTTTTGTACTATTTCTAAACTATAAAAATTGGACTTTTGGCTACGGAATTAGGTCTCTTGAGCCACTGTGTACCCTAATATATAGGGGAAGCCACCCTATAGTAGATAATGATTTACAGTAGATAATCTTAACTAACTGGAAAACTGACAAAATATGTTCACTACTTTTGTTAGTATAACGTTTCAGCAAGGATGCTATATCTTCTAATAAAGTTTTATTGAAATTTTATAATTAATTAATGCGTGAGAGAAAAAATTTTATTTTTAACCTGGAAACAAATTTTTACCTGTTCTTCATTCATACTTTTTAACTTAATGAAACATTTTTATGACATGTTTATACATTAGAATCAATGCCTGAAGTTTAATGAACAATATTTATTGATACAAATTATTCTTTCTTTGATTTTTATAAATAGTCAAGGACTTTTTATTGGATATAACATTTTCCAACAGTAGATAACCAACAGTAGATAATCGGAAGATTACAAAAAATGTCTCTGCCGAAATTAGCAGCTCTGCGATTGTCTTGCAGTTGTTTTAAGTTGAAGGTTGTGTTTGTTTATTCATTTTAATTAAACAAGTTTTTGAATTCAAATCATTGTAAATATTGAACTGAGAAAATAGCGTAAATTATTAGTTATCAAAAAGCTCATAAATTTTAATTGTGTTCTAACAAGCCTTGCGGAAAAGATATAATTTTTAGGATTAAAGTGTGTAAAAAAGCTGCACTTTTCTGTCATCACAAGTCAGGTTAAATTATGTGAAGATTGAATATCTCGTAACAATCGTATCAATCTTCAGAAACATTAGAGGTAAAAAAATGTCAAGAATTTAAACTTTTGCTTTTTTATAAAATAATCACAGTTTCAACTATTATTAACTCAATAAATTGATTTTAATTGTAAGATTACTAATGATAAATCATAATTATCCAGAATTGAGTATTCTGACTTGCCCAGGTACAATACCAGAAATGATTATCTATTGATGGACAAACGTGTAAAAATCGTACCCTTGACCAGGTCAAATAAAAATGTTTAATACAGCTAATTACTTAATTTCGTGATATTTTTTCCTATAAGAATACTCAATTGAATATGTAAGCTTTATTCAACAATGATCTTCTTCCTTTATTTTTGGAAACTGATGCAGTAAAATGCTGTTGAATTTTTTCCTATCTACTGTAGGATGTTTTCTCCTACGGTAAAGAAAACATAGAAACTGACTAATGTATTCATTTCCAGGGAGAAAACTTTCAAACTCAAACTGGATTAATGAATAAATGTTTCTTAATTAGTTTGTGTATGACGCGGTAATAAAACTGGCATTAATCGCTCCAACAAAAACGTTAAATGAAACTTTTATTATAATATAGAATATATTTGTGTTTACATTATATGTTGTATATAATAAAATACATTTGTTGTGCGGTTTAATAAATTCCTTTAAAAAGACACCTCGAGAAGTCAAAGCGACTATCGTTGCGGAAATTCATGACCATTCTATCTTTGAACATACTGTTTATGGGTCGTAAAAAGTAATCTTCCCATAAACATAAAAGAATCGCAAAAAAATCTGATTCTATATTGACTCACATGTTTTAGAATAATCTAAAGAATCTTCCGTCATTCGCCCCGGTAACTCGAGGAACCTCGTAAACTCTACAAGGTGTCTATTTCCGGTAGAAAGAAGCTCGGAAAGTAAGAGCCATGAGGCCTGACTTTTATTTACGAACTATTTGCGGTTGCACGGTTTACGAGCAGAATCGGAAAACTGCATATAGCGCTCCTCCTGGTATCAGAAAAAAATTTAATTAAAATTAAAACAATTATCGCATTCGATCGTGTTATGTTAACATTATATAAAAATATAAACTTGTTCCTTCTTATATATGTTATTGTGAATGTCCTTTGGCAACCTTTCATTTATAAATATGATTTTTCGAGAGATAACACTGTCGAATACACTGATTGGTTTTACGTTATTTTCATTCAATGTTTCCCATTGCAAAAGTTCATTCTTAAATATAAAGAATCATCAATTTTATTAATCATAATTTCACATCTATATTGATAATTTTCAGTCCATGATATACCTTTTGGGATGTAAGGAAGCTACCGGAAATGGGATATGGTTGTATTTTTACTTTTCACATAATAAAAAGAAAGGTTTCTGAAAATGTGATATAATTGTAATTTACTTTTCACGTAATGAAAAAAAGGCTACTGGAAAAAGGGTAGGGCTGTTTTCCTACTTACACGAACCCTTTGTCCCTCTATTAGAAATGTGATATGACTTTATTTTTACTTTCTATATAATAAAAACAAAGGTTACTCGAAATGGGATATTGGGGCATTTTCTCTTTTCTAATAACGAAATGAAAGGCTACTGGAAAAGAGTTAAGAATGTGTTAGGCTACTGAAGTCTACTGAGTCGAAGTTTGAATAAACCTTTTCTTTTCTTTAAGAAACACTAACCACTAGCCCCTAGAATACCTTTTTTCCATTTTTAATTTACGTTGAAAAACTTAATCCACTTTCCACCATGTTCTCTCTTATGCACTTCACTCTCCACAAATGTTCGAAATATCGGAAAGCATTTTAAACTTATTGAAAATATGTTTAAATTCAATAAACATCAATTTTGACGCTGCACGGCTCAACGACATTCACTCACTACGGAAATGGTCTCGGCCTTCCAATTTTCACGCGCATAATATTCGCCCTCTGCAGAAGGTCATTCACTTCTCCGTGGATAGTTGAAATGAGTGAAAACAAGATGATCGTATTGACTATCCCGGAAAGATACCTTGATTATCCTGATAGTGAGTATGATAATGAGCATTGGGAACACAGGCGCTCTTGACGCTATATATATATATATAATTAAAAACAAAGTTAAACAACCACCGCAGGGTACCACTAAGAGCAACTGCCATCTTGAAAAAATGTCAATGGCCCCCAGTAGAACCCAGTAGAACCAATATATATATATATATATATATATATATATATATATATAATAACCTTTTATTCATCTCTTTTTATTATAACCTATCTAAACTCCGTAACTTTCATATCGTTCAAGTTCGACGGTCAATAACTTATTTCTTCAAGATGAGCACCGAATTTGACGGAGGTTACGAAGGCGTTAGGCACACGTCTCTATCCAAGATGAATTACAGAAAATAGGAGGAAGAATGGAGGTAATTAGATTGGAGAAGGAGGAAAACTGACGAGTCGAGAAGGTAAGAGCTAAAGATAGAGAAAAAAGGGCTGAAGAATCAGGTGAGTTAAATGTGAAAGTGAAAAGCAGAGGAAGCTGATTTGTGAGAGAAGTAAGGTAATAATAGGAACAGCATGTCAATGTTTTTTGATCTTTTGTCATCTCGGTTTCATTTTGTCTTCAATTCTGGGCTAATTGAGGGTTATTTTAGAGACAATAAGTTGAACAGAAATGTTACTCGTGCAACGAACGATGTAAAAGTGTTTAAGGTATGTATTGGGCTGTAACACGGCATAAGTTATACGGATAGGAAGACGGGAGAAGGTGGTGGGATAAATAAGTGAAAATCAGAGAAACGAAAAAAATTATCAGGGTTGTCTAAACGTATAAAAAAACTGTGTCAAATTGAAATTTGACAGACATGATAAAGAAAAAGTAGTTTCTGATAAGTTTGTGATTTAAGAAATAATGCGAGTACGTGATATGCTGTTCGAAGGTCATAACTAAATACAGTACAATTTGTGAGGAAAAACCTTATTTCATTGGCTTCTTCCAGACTATTCATGCAGAATTATACAAATGAATGACGTTCCGGACTCGGACCGATTCCATCATCATATTATCTATGTCACATATAAGAGGGGGTTCTTTCAAGAAGACTCTCTAAGCCCGATACTTTTCTGCATCTCCCTCTTGCCTCTATCTATTGTGCTTCGAGGCAAAAGCTTGGATACCTATGTGGCCCGCCGACCAGAAGGGAATATAAGGTCGACCACCTTTTATACATGGACGACCTTAAACTTTTTGTTTCCTCGAAAGAGTCCACCTACACCAAGGAGGACTAGAAACTACATCGTCGCGTGACGATCAGAATGTTCAACTCATAGGTGGAAATACCATTCAACATCTTGGTATTTTAGAAACATATACATATTTTGAAATACCGCAAGCGGAAAATCAAATTATGCATATGTTAAAAATGGCCCTGGGAAAAAGGTATCGCCAAATTCTTAGAAAAATTTGGGCTTCCGAATTATCTGGTAATAATGAGATCCATGCGAACAATATGCTGGCCGTTTCTATACTGCCCTACACGTTCGGTGCAGTAAAATGGAACGTCGATAGTATCCATCGAAGTCTTCATCCTAGATCTTCCGTACCTTCAATATATCTCCCTCGAGATAAAGGTGGTAGAGCCTTGCTAAGCTTAGAGTCTCTTCAATGAAGAACGGTTCTTGCTACAGCCTGCTCAGTTCCAAATAGCACAGATTCTCTCATGCCACTCGTAAATCAACATGAAGGCGCCAATGCTGCGGCTTTTCTATACCGTGCCGGAGATAGGGCCGCAGAGGAGCTTGGCCTCCCATTTGATTCTAGCGACACTACACATGGCCTAGCATCACTAACACCTTTGGTGCTCAAAAGTCGTGTAAAGGAAGCATAAAATACGCTTCTACAAAGAGAACATGTTGACAAGTCTGTCCAACATGTTGCGATGGTTGGTTTATCCCACGTGTCAATGGCAGTTCGTTCTAATGGGTATACGTATATATATATAATTAAAAAAAAAGTTAAACAACCACCGCAGGGTACCACTAAGAGCAACTGCCATCTAAAAAGAAAATGTCAATAGCCCCCAGTAGAACCGCGGTAAAATACACCTATGGCCACGTCTCACATCCGTGAGATGGGTGGT
>CAKNXH010001168.1:129050-158829 GCA_932178445.1 Andricus quercusramuli | reverse complement strand
TTCGTGAAGATATCTCGCAGCAGTCCGACCACTGGACCATCAATTGCTCAGTTTATGGTGCTGCGAGAACTTTGACCGATTCAAACCGAGGGATAAAACCGACAACGGATCAAAAGACCAAAAGAATCTTGCGTAAACTGAACAAGAAGATTGAATGGGCAAGACAGAATGCGTCCCTTGTTCAGTGAACAAGTCAAAGCTGCTGACAATCGAGCAGCATATTCTTGACAAAATATGGGTGTTATCTGACGCAAGGAGGAGAATACAGAAGAGGGAAAGGTGGATCAGGCAGAATCAACCGTTTCTCGCTGACCCATCGTGCCTTCTCAGCGGTCTCCCTGTTTCTGTCAAAATCCACCCAAGCCCAAAGAGGTAGAGACTTTTTGCAGAGTGCTATACAAGATCCCGAAAATACTGACAATATCATCCGCTTCAAGATGTTTTTGCGACAACCTCATAACATCTGAGGAGGAGTGTCCATCAGTCACTGCTGAAAAAGTGAAAAAATCACTCACATGCACGATGAACTTTTCGCATATGCACCTCTTATTTAAACACGGAAACACCCATTTCACAGTCGCTGGTGTTAGGACGGAGGCAACTTGTCCAACGCAGAGAATTACACACCAATAACTTGTTTGCACTCACTGTATAATATCTTTACAGCCGAGGTAACCTGCTAATTGACAGGTGCGTCTGGAAAAACGCAGCAGTCGATTTGCGCGTAATGTCAATGGCCTGGATTGACTACCGGAAAGCTTTTGATTCAAACTCTCATAGGCTTATCATATGTCTATTGGAAATCTTGAAGGTTCATCCGCACATAGTGAGATGCGTAGAGAGAATGATCCCCCTTTGTGCGATACCATGAGCCCTCTGCTCTTTTGCATCACACTTCTGCCTCTATTTCTTGCACTATGAAATTCCGCTGGATACTCCGCGGCGACACTAATCATCGCGAGCATAAGGTTACTGATGTATTTATACGGATGACCTGAAGATCCAAGTTTCTGGTGCAAGCAAACTTCAACTTGCTCTAATGTCGTCAAGAAGTACACAGGATAGTTTGGTATGGACTTTGGATTGGACAAGTGTGCCTAGATTCATCTGAAGAAAAAAAAAATTATTTACGGGCTTTATGCGGGCTAAACTATCTTTGAGGCCGGAGGAATTTTGTTCTAAAAATATAATTTTCGAATTTTTCTCGTGAACGATGCAAGATATCGCAAAAGATCAGGAAGCACTTTTCATAGAACTTTTTTCGAGGTGCAAACTTTCATTTAAACATTTATTCGTATCTGTCGTTGTTTGTGAGAAAAATTTAAAAATTGGATGTTATGAAAAACTCTCCTGTCCACAAAAGTTATTTAGCCCGCAAATAACTCACAAGGTGTCTTCCTTATGAATGTACAAATAAAAAAAAAATTAGCATTAATCATAAGCGTGGCTTTTTTGAGAAAATAGACTCTAAATATTTTCAGAAAAATCGCAAGAAAGCAAACGATCAACATCTCAATTAGGGCTGAAGTTACAGAGGTTTAAAGTACAAAATTATTTGTTTTTAAAAAACAAAGCACAACATTCCAATACGTACAGCTTCGTAGATATTTTTTTCCAAATTGCCTAATTTTCACTTAAAAACAACATATTTCGTCCTTCAGTGATTCTGCGACTCCAAGTGTAAAACCTGTCTGACTTGAAATAGATTCGGGCCATGACTCTTTTTGCAACGAAATACTGTTTAGATTTAGAAAGAATTTTACGACTCCAGACCCCCCAGCAGACCAATTTACATCCAGAAGGACAGGGGCCCAATTAGTAGTAAGATTCAAACAGTGTTAAAATTTGAAATTTGTAAAATAGACCTTGAGAGGAAGAGAGATGAGAGTCACGAAAATGAACACTCCCTTTTTTGAAAGAATGCACAATTAGTTGGCGAGATTTAATTCAGGTTTGTTATAATAGTCCGTGGAAATTAGCTCGAAGAAGGTCCATTTCCAGAAAAAATAGATTACGTTTTTTTTTCTTTTATAATCATGTCCCTGAAGGTGTTAGAAATGAACACCAAAAAATTTCCCTGTCGGATCGGCGCCGCATACACCCCTACCCTCGAAAAACATTCCTTAGACGGGTAGTAGCGCTGGTTGTTGGCTATTATATACGAAAGGGTTCGTCGGAGGACAAAAATGAATAGAGGTGAAAATATTTCAAATAGAATTTTCAATAAAAAAGGTCCTATATACTTTTGCTGTACAGGTCATAGGTAATGAGTAATCAGCTCCAGGAGTGGGGCGGGGGGGTGGGGGGGCATGTAGCGCGAAATGTACTCTCGCTATGAGTTTTCGACCCATAACTCATAAACGAGCAGTTTTTGGACAAAGATGTATGGAAGAAAATTTGTAGAGCAGGAAACTTAGTTTTAGGAGCAATACATTTTTTGTGCATTGCATCAATTTGTAAAGACATATCTTTTTTTTTTAAGTGCACGTACGAGCACTAAAATCTCATTTCCACATCACCCCTGAGGTAGAGTTTTCGGTGCGTCTTTTTAATTGCAGTTTACAAACAAAAGATTAAATTCATTCAAAAATGTAATTTAACATTCCATAGTTAAACATATAACAATTCAAAAATCGCTTTTTTAAGTTTTCTTATAAAACCCATTATTTCTGTTAGAGATTGCATTACTCAGACCTTGAACTTTTATATTCAAAAATACATCGCATGGAACGTAAAAGTTGGAATGCCGATAAGAGGCTAGACTCGCGCTAGGCTAGACCAGTTCAGATTTTGGACGAGGATCCAGACCCATCTGCGGCAGAAGATGCTTGTTACCATAAAGAATGCTGTTGCATTTACAAACATTCCATCCTTAACTGACAAAAGAAGAAGACCTCAAGATGAAAATTTGATGTCTGCATTTGGTGAACTATGCTCCTTTATTGATGAGAGTGATGAATGTCAATTCACTCTTAAGGAATTGATAAGAAAAATTGAAGAGCATATGCCCGATGGATCATCGGTGAAAGAAAAAATATTAGAAGGAAAATTACTTACTACTTATGAGGATCGGGTAATGTTTGCGAAAAGTCGAGCCAAACTAACAATTGTTTGCTTCCGCGGATCAGGATTTAAAGTCATAAATAGTTGATATATAAGTCGATCGGGCAATGAACAAGAAGAACGTATGAGAATTGTGGCAGCAGCGGGACACATAGTACAATAAGATATTCGAAGCACGCCATATAGTATAACAGATTACCCAGATGTCAAGAAATTTATGTGCGAAGCGAATGTCGGTAAAAAATTGATGCTAAAAAATTGCAACAAAGTCTATAGCCATCGGTCATGCTATAACTGCAACAAGACCTCGCTCATTTATTTCTTCCCAATTACTTTCTCTGGTGGTATTTTTATTTAGTGCGTAAAAAATATTGTAAATGCAGTTGTAGCTTTCGGTCCCTGCTCAAGCTACAAGGATGTCGCGCTATTTGAAGCATCTGATGTTCAATCTTGGAAACCTGATTTAGACAAAAATTCCTCTTTTCAGGATATTTTTGACAACGCGGATTACAATATAAAAAACTCAACTGGCAAAGGTACGTTTCATTCAATGGGTGGAATAAAATGCATAGACTCCGGCAAACAAGGTTATAGATCAAGATATTTTCAAATTGCGAAGCGTTCCTGCATCTGAAGAGATTGCAAGTACAGGTCTAACCCCAATAGAGTGTCTAAAATTTTATCAAAAAAAGAAGATAATGTTTATTCCAAGTAATATTATCATCCAAACATGAGTGGAATAGGCCTACAAGGGAGACCACAATAAAAAAACCGCACCAGAAACTCTACCTCAGGGGTGATGTGGAAATGAGATTCCAGTGCTTGTACTTCTACTTTAAACAAAATTAATTATGACTTTACAAATTGATGTAATGCAAAAAAATTTATTGCTCCTAAAAGGAAATTTTCTGCCCTTCAAATTTTCTTCCATGAAAATTCTAGTCTAAACATTTTCACCTCTATTCATTTTTATCCTTCGCCGCACCCTTTCGTATATAATAGCCAAAAACCAGCGCTACTACCCGTCTAATGGGTGTTTTTCGAGGCTAGGGATGTATGCGGCGCCGATCTGATGGGGAACTTTTCTGGTATTGATTTCTAATGCCACCAGGGATATGATCATGAAGAAAAAAAAACTTTTTTTTTTTTTTTAAGTCTAATTTCCCCGGATTATAATAGTCAAGTGAAACTTAAGGTACCGAAAACCGCTCACGTACGCTTACAAAAAAAAAACTCTTCATGAATTTCACTCAACTAATGAATGAATGATTCAACCTACCAGCACGAGCAATAAATGCCAATTAAAATTTTGTTTTAGCCTAAAATACGAGTTTTACGTTCCGAGCAAGGCCTGACTAATTATTTGTTTATGGGATCGTCAGCCACTTGCCAGCCCTACGTGGACTGTGTTAGGTTACAGTGTTTAAACAGCATATGAAATTCAGTGTGAACAATGTTTATTATAAATAGAACAGAAGAGTAATTATAATAAGTATACAAAAACTTCCGGTTACCTTCCTATGCATGAAAGGGCGAAAGATATATTTTGCTGGCCGATTGGATCTCCGTGTTTATCGTAGAGCAGGGACGTAAGTCTACCTGATGTTTGTAATATTGAAAATGTGCAGAAGCACTTTTCAGTATTGGTAGTGCGATACAGGGTCCTAGAGCAGATACCCAATCCACACTTGAGTTCTTTTCGCGAACGCTTAACACTGTGGAATTTAATCGTAAAAGACTCACTTTATGACGACCGAAAGTCTCAGCCGAAGGGACTTTCGTATAAGACTCGAACACATGTTAACTACTTTGAAAGTGCACGACTTAATCAGAGTGTTTCTTCGGTCACAATGAGATAGAAGACGCGACTTTGTCGAAGTGTTTCGTTATTCGTAGATCAAATTGAACAGTATGACTGCTCGATACGTAAAGACAATTGACAAGGGTACCGTAGAGGTTTATATACGCTTGACACTTTGATAAAGTCACGAATTTTCTTAGAAGAGATTGTCACCGAATGATCAGAGCAACTTTTGTGTCAAAGTTCGACCAACGAACGCTCCCGTCACAATTTGACCAAGGCACGAATTTCGAGTGAAAATTATTGTTTATGTCTCGTCTACTGACACTTCCGATGGTCCACGGGTGCCCTGAGGTTAATTGTTTTCGAAAGTCTTGTCACTTCGAAAATCATTGCAGATCTAGATTCTAGATCATTTTTTACGTTCAAACACGCAATGACGGAAATCTCAGATAGTGCCGTCTTTTTTTAAGGCCACTTTGAAAAAAAATTGTTCACAAATTATAATACTTTTTAAGACACATGCATGATTTCAGCCCTTTTCGACGCCTATGAAGCGGGACTAAAGCTCCACTTTTTACTCCCTAGGGACTGAAAAGTGACGTCAGAGACGAATAATGAAGATTATGCATTTGATGAGCTTGCATTTTATGATTATCAGCCCACTCACAGTAAAAACTGAGAGGAAATTTTGGTTGCAGTTGATAGAATTTGGCGGTTATTTATGGAAAGTTACCATATATACCTGCAAAATGACCATAAAATACCGAAATTTTCCATAAATTTCCGAAAATTTATGGAAATTTGTAAAAATGAATTTTGCGTATTCCATGGTAAGTTAACATATTGACCTGTAAAATTACCATAAATTACTGGAATTTTCCATCAATTTCCGGAAATTTATGGAAAATTTCGGCGATTTATGGTAATTTTACAGGTATATATGGTAACTTTCCATAAATAACCGCCAAATTCTATTAACTGCAACCAAAATTTCCTCTCAGTTTTTACTGTGAGTGGGCTGATAATCATAAAATGCAAGCTCATAGATGCATAATCTTCATTATTCGTCTCTGACGTCACTTTTCAGTCCCTAGGGAGTAAAAAGTACTTTTCAGTCCCTAGGGAGTAAAAAGTACTTTTTACTCTCTAGGGAGTAAAAAGTGGAGCTTTAGCCCCGCTTCATAGGCGTCGAAAAGGGCTGAAATCATGCATGTGTCTTAAAAAGTATTATAATTTGTGAACAATTTTTTTTCAAAGTGGCCTTAAAAAAAGACGGCACTATCTGCGATTTCCTTCATTGCGTGTTTGAACGTAAAAAATGATCTAGAATCTAGATCTGCAATGATTTTCGAAGTGACAAGACTTTCGAAAAAAATTAACCTCAGGGCACCCGTGGGTCGGTCCTGTCTCCTCTAGATCGGCTATATGTCATTCGATATGCGCGAGTGTCGTTATTACATGCGGTGACTAATAGCTACCACACCGGCCAGCGATCACACACCTCTACTCTTGAACTTTTCAGGAGTATGGATATTATATCTGAACATAATTATGCGTGGTTTTGCCCGTCAGGCATTCTCGGGTTTGACGCGCCTGACTATTTCAGTGAATATTCACTTGAACATTGAATGTTGCTTTAGACAAGTTACAATTTGAAATGCCATCGGGATTTTCACTTAATTGCGGACTTAATAATTACGTTTTAGATCATCTATAAACTTACATGATTACTAACTAATAGTTTAAGTTGTTAAAATTCATAATGAGCTTTTATGTTCTATAATTCATTATGTTTTATTGAGTCTTTATCCTCCAGTGGTACTGCACGCTGTTTACCTTACGGTGTCTACATTATCATCAGCGGTGCATGTACCGACGTTAGGTCAAATATCGGAAGAGTCTTACCATCGGCATGACCATAATGTATTGCTACTTAGTCTGCTCTCTAGGCGGAAAAGGGCGAAGCGTTAGGACACTAAAATTTAAATTTTTGGGATGTAACAGTCCTCCCTTCTCAAGATATTGCATCGTCCCAAAAAAATTCTTAATTACACCCGGAGAAAATTTAAGCGCATTCTCCTTTTTGCTATCTTGTGATGTTCAATTCTTTTAATTTATATTTCTTTTTTTAACATTGCAATGATTATAATCTATGGTGAAAAATAGGGTAACAGGATAAGTTTTATGTTAAACTCGGAATTTTATGTATCGCCATGGTGTGAGGTTTTAGTGTTGTGATGAAAATGGGTGTATAGTGTGCTTGTGTTTTCTGTACGTGACCTAGTAAGTATATTTTTCTTTTGCTTCTGTCTTATCTTCTGCCTTCCTTTGGTCGAATGTTTTACTAAATCTGTCCAGCAGAAATTTTCTGCTGTCATCAAAATTTGCTATGATGTCATTTTAGCATCTGGATCCTGGCTTGCTGCATAATAGTTCATTCTTTGTCAGTCATGGAAAGTGATAGCTCTGATAAAGGTTTGTCTTCCACTTCTACGGTGCTTTACAAAATTTACTGTGCAAACCAAAACGTAGCCATGGATCTATCAGCAAATTCTGCTTCTTCGAGTTGTTTAGGTCAGTAAGACTTGGTATTTTATTTTAGTGCAATTTTGTCTCTTAAACTGGCAACATCTTTTACTGATGGTTCTTCCTTGAGTGCATCTGAGGACTGTTTAAATTTGGATTCCATTTTAAATATTGTTTTTTAACGATCAATTTCCGGCTTGTTCAGAGCTTAATAGTGCGGTTAATGAAATCGTTCGTGAAATTTTAACTCCTCATGTTGCGATTTCGATGTGATTGATAATGTGGACGACGTGTCGGTAGTTTTATCGTTAGACTTTGAACAATGTATCGCTGATTTTGATTTGTCATCACTTGATCCTGGGTCCGTTGTGAGTGAAGAAACGACTGTTCGACCTACTGTTCCTACCTATTCTCTTGCGGTTCTGTCGGCATTGGATAGTTTGCTTGTTCGGGTGGCACGCCTGGAGGAACGTGCGGGCCTTTATTGTTTTGTTATTTGGGGTTCTAATACTGAAAAACTGTTTAAAAATTTCATCGCGTTATGTCGAGATAAGTTTAGCTGGAACGTTGGGAAACAGGATTACGTCCTGCTTCATCGCCTAACTCGACATCGTGGTCGTCGATATCCTGGATATCTTATTCGTGCATTTTCTCGTGAGTTGAAGGAGAACATTTTGGAATCTGCCAGCCTGTTTGGGGTACTAGGTGTCAGTATTGGTTTACCTTAGGTACATAATCGAGTTAGTATGTTTTGAACTGACGAATTTTTATTTTGCTAAATTTTGCGTTTTGCTGTTTTCAGATATTCCCAGGAGAGTTCCAACAGGGCGTCTCTCGGTCAAGGATTTTTATTCCAAATTGGTAAGTCTGGGTACAGCCATAGGCTTTTATTCTGCTTTGTCTCAAGTTTTGCAACTCGATAATGCCATGCAAAACTCGTCATCTTCTGATAGCTTGATAAGAGGCAAGGTACAGAGCCTGAGTCTCGGCTATGCACACACGTACATGCTGCATCTTTAATTTGTTTGTGGTAAGACAATAATATTTTGTTTTTCATTTCTCTTACACGTTGCTTTTCTTCCTTGCCTTAGTCGTGCTTTTTGAGTGTATTGATGCCTCTTATTATGTCAGCTGGCTCCTTTGTACATGTGTTTCTTGCTTGTCTTTCAGTGTAGAGGGCACAAGCTACAGATTCTGTCTATGTGGGCGATTCGTGCCTATGGTGTATGCCGAGAACGCCTGTAAATGTGGATACGTTCTTCGGGATTCAACAGGTAATATAGATTTTGCTGTTATTGTTTCACGTCTGATAATTCATTAAATATAATTTTTCATTTTGTAAGCTTTTGATTATTCTTTTGTTTTAGTTCCCCAAATCGAGACGTTTGGTTGTCTGACCTGGAGTGCGGTGACTTTGAAGAATCAGATTCCGAATTGGAATTGCCAGGGCTGTCGGCTTAACGTCCTTAATACTTGTTTATTCAAAATTTGCTATTTATGGAATGTTGGTTCCTTTCTTTTAGTGAATAAAAGATCCTTTTGTACCTTTGAATAGTGCGTTTTGGACCAACGACATAGCTCGATTTGATTTTACTTTCTAATATAATGGTTTGATTATTCTATTAACTTCTATGTCGTTAGTTCAAAAGTTGTGTCTGTTCCTTATTTTCCTTCACCTTTATAGTGTATATTACATTATCTTACAAAATTATCAAACTCAATATTTTGTGCACTATAGAACTTAGATTTTTCGTTCTGATAAGAAAAATATGTCATCAGTTCCTTTTGACAAATCTCTTAAAACCTAAAAACTTCATATGGAATATCTACCACACTGTGAAATTTTCTTCGACCGTTGTTATCAATAATGAAGTCAATTCATCTAAGAATAAATTATTTTGGTCATACGGTCCAGTAAAAATAATAGTGGATTCAGTTGTCATGAATCAATCTTTATTCGTCAATTTGATGAAACCAACGGACGTTTCGACCTTGTTGCAGGCCTTCTTCAAGGTAATACATAACCTGTAGTAAATCATCCAAGACATTTCAATTTTTGGTTATTTTCACAAGAGAAACAACATGTTTTTGGAGTGAACCAAATTTAGTTGTTTATTTATTGTTTAAAACATTAAAATCTCATTACATTAAATAATAATTTCAAAACATATAATAATAAATAATTAAATAATCTCAAAACATTAAAGTCTTAATAAATTGAAATATGAAAAAAGAAATAAATGTATTATATTATTTATAAATTTTAATGTTTTAAACAATAAATAAACAACTAAATTTGGTTCACTCCAAAAACATGTTGTTTCTCTTGTGAAAATAACCATAAATTGAAATGTCTTGGATGATTTACTACAGGTTATGTATTACCTTGAAGAAGGCCTGCAACAAGGTCGAAACGTACGTTGGTTTCATCAAATTGACGAATAAAGATTGATTCATGACAACTGAATCCACTATTATTTTTACTGGACCGTATGACCAAAATAATTTATTCTTAGATGAATTGACTTCATTATTAGTAAAATATAACTGATTGTCAATTAATTTCCACCAATGGCTGTAACTAGAATGGGGTTACTGGCAATTTAGTAGAATTATATTGATTGGATAAATAAAATGAACATTATTACTTGGATTCGTTATCTATTCCTGCAATCCTATAACTGATTGATTAGTTATAGTTGTGTTGAACAAATCGGTTAAATTTTTACGAGGTTATGTTCCAAGCATATTTGCGTACTATTTTAAATGCGGACTTGTTTAAAGTTACATGTAATAATTGCAAACTAATTACACCCGTATGTTGTTATGTACTCAGAATATATTTTCTGGGGAACAATTTTTAATTAGGTTTATAATTGATTCTCTGCAGTTACGATACTTTTACTGTTAAAATTAGTAAACTTCTCAAAATAACTGATCCACCAATTAAACTTAACTGTACTAAATGATTTAGTAAAACCTCTACTATTTCAAATTTAGAGAGTTAACTTGAGCTTAATCTTATCTCTTTTCATACTTAATTCATAGGTAAATATGATTTTACTAACTACTGGTTTGTATGTAACTTAATATAATTTTAGCGCTTAACCTAACTTAGCTTCTTTAATGCGACATTCTTCTTCTCTTTTCTTTGCTGGTGTCGTAGCCCTATGATACGTTCTTGCTTGTGTTTAGGTATTGTGTTTAGGTATTATGCAGGCGGCTCCAGTAATGTTTGCAATTATATTTTAATGTATTGGGTATGAATACATTTTATATACTTGATAAAATTTTCGTTGTAAGAGAGGGATATCTATGGTTATCATCAATCTGTTAGAGTGATATCCAACGTCTGATTTTCCTGCTTGATGTAAGTCTTCAGCCTCGATGTGCGTACTTGGTAGTGGAAACTGATATTCACCTACTTCTTTGCTTATTTCTCCTATCATTTGTTGTAGTTGCTCATTTTTTATCAGAGCTGGATGTACTTTTTTCTCTTGCGTTTGTTATAATATTTATAAATTGCTGTATTGTGTCGAATGATCAAGTTTTTATTCAACCTGGGCTGTCCATTGTCTCATGTAATTTACGTATAACAGATTATTTATACTTTTTTCTTGAGTTTGTACGTTTTCCATTGTTCTCTCTATCAAGGACTGCATCAGAATTATTTGGTTGGTTCTGATGTCAAATTCTTGGTGTATGTTTTGAATTTCTGCTTCAACTATATGGGTTTATTTTCTTAGTATTTGACTTGAATTGTCTTGCTTTTCATATAGTTCATTGATCATATCTATATATTCTTCTTCGTCCTCTGAAGTTAAATGTCAGGTGACGGGTCCTACTATGGATCCTATGAAGGCTAACATTGGAACTCGGCGTTTCTGCATTGTTCTTGGGGTTGAACTAGTTGCCGGCTTATAATACTGTATCTCGGTCAGCATTCTGTTTAATTTATTATTCTCCATTTGATTCGGTCGAGTTTTGTCATCAAGGTATCTAATTTGACTTCATTACGGCAATCTTCATGGGGTGATCTGTTCATACATTCTTCATAATTATAATGGATATCTCGTATTAGGTTCTGGGTGTGAAAATGCGGGTTAATTCTTCCAATATCCAAGAGTATGAAGACTCTCCAATATCTCAGCGTTAGTCGTATATGTTTTAATTGTTCATAAAATAATCCAGCGTTTTCCTTCAGGGGTTGGATTTCATACTGCATGGGGCTCCCCGGGATGATGAGTAGCAAAAGAGATCAAATCCTTGTCCATTTAGTCTACCTCATGGTGAAATCGAACATGTCCATACCTGTTCATTGAAAATTATGTTAATAAGGTTTATAATAAGTTTATTTCAAGAAAGAGGGAAGAAAATAGGCAACTTCCTATCCTCTTCCTTGATTTTTCTTTGTTAATGATATTTAATGATGTTGCGAGAAAGGGAGGTGAGAAGGCAACCTCCTATACTCTTCCTTCTCTTTTGTTTTTGTTTTAATTTATTTATTACTTTCCTCTTTTCACAATATCATTATAATTATTATTTTCTAGTGGTTAATCGTATTGTCATGCTTATAAATTACAAGATTGTTTTATTTAGCACTTCAACTTGAACAAGTGATGGATCGATGATGTTTTTAGATTGTTTCTTCGACCAAATCTCAGAAATCTTCAGGGGTTATGTTGTCAATTTCTGGTAAATTTTTATTCCTTTTTATTTTGTTAGCATAAGTATTTATGACATGTCCGCATAAGTAACAGTGCTCACAGCAGTTCTCCCATTTATATAATTTAATTCTTAATATTTGGTCTTCTTCTGGATCAACTACATATTCAATTTCTGCTTCTCGAGATTGATTTTTGGTTTCGCCATGGAAAAAAGTTTTTTCTAACTCGGTGAGAATTTTTCTAGCTGCCTCATGTTCGGCTTTTTTAAGTTTTCTCTCTCCATCACTTGTTTGAATTAATAAATTTCCGTGCTTTGTATCTTCCACCACGCATTTAACATAAAATTTCCTGTTATTGGGTGGGCCTATTGTTTTAACTAAAGTAAAAGCAGGTTTAGAAAGGTTATATTTTGCAGCCAACTCTTCCAGAGGTCCTTTAGGGAACTGTAACTCCTCTATTTTACCCTTAGGACGTATTAACATAGGGCGATATTGACCTCTGACTGTTCGGGTCATGAGTGCTGATTCTGTAATTCTGAAAAATTAAATTTTAGGTTATTTAGTGACCTTTTATTGCGGTCACTCATGCACAACTTTGAGTTTGTCTATTAGCAATTCTTTTAGGTATGAAGCGTACGTCTGCAAATTTTCAATTGGGGGGAAAAAACTAGGGGCGCGTGCTATTTTTCGGAATATTAATTCAAATTGTGTCAATTTGGTTGATTCATGAATTGAAGTGTTGTATGAAAACATAGAAAAAGGTAGCAATCTGTCCCAATTGTCGACAAATTCCGCGTGAGACCGTATGTAACCTACTAATACTGCATGACTCCTCTCCAAGGATCCGACAGATTGAGGGCGATATCCTGAGGTGGTCATTTGATTGATTCCAAAAATTGTGGATATTTATCGTAAACGCTTGCTTATAAAGGCGCTTCCACGATCGCTTAAGATGGTTTTCGGTGCTCCGTATTGTGAAATTAGATTCTTAGCCGAAGCATGCGCTATCGTTGTTGCTGTTATGTCAGTTATAGCTGCGGCAATACAATATTTTGACAAATTATCCTGCATGGTAAGTATGTGTTGGTTTCCATGGGGGTTATCGGTAGGGGTCCTACAGTGTCCAAAGATATCTTGTCGAAAGAGTCTAAGCGTGTGTCTGTAATGATCGTAGGTTCGTGTGTTTTCGCTCGAATAATTTTTTGTTCCTGACAAATACGACATTTTCGTACAAATTCCATGACTTGTTCTTTTATTCCTGGCCAAAAGAACGTTTCTCTTATTCTTCCATAAGTTTTGTTCATTCCCTTGTGTCCGCCTATCTTACTTTGATGGTTTTCGTTTATTATTGGCATACGATCTTCTTCTGGAGGTACGCACACACTACCATAGCACATCGTGATTTCGATGTCACTGTCAGCGAATATCTCCTTAAAAAGAAGGGGTTTCGATTAGGCCCTTTATCGGCCCCCCTGAATCATATTTTTCGAAGTTTAATATCGAGAACATTCTTTTTTTTGTTATAATGTGGAACATATGAGGCAATTTTTGTAGTTTTTGTACACAAGAACTTCAATATAAGGCCAGTTTAGGAGGTTGCCTCGCAGTGGCCTTGGCACTAAATTCGTCGTTGAATGAATGGTGCGTGGTGGCGTCGCATCGTTGACACTGATTGTGCGCTGAGAAACTGCGTGGCTCAGCAGTTCTGGGAAGAACTAAATTAGTCGGCCTTATATTGGAGTTCTTTTGTAGTTACTGACCGGATGTTACTGCGCAGAATCGTGGAACATTCCGACGCGACGTATCACCGGACCTTGTGCGAGCATTAACGAGTTAGCGCTGTACTTGCATCAGCTGATCGGTTCGTTTACTTAACTTTCGACGTGGTGGCTTGTTTGTTATACGTAGAATACATCGAAAAAGTGCCGTTTACTACCGATGACTATTTCTCAAGTTTTAGGAATTATCCTGCATAATGCCTGAAGCTTATAATTGTGATTGTTGTGGACATCGGAAGCCATTGAAAGGATTAAGGTACTTAAAAAATGCTCATATATTGGAATATTTAAAAACTAAAAATAGCACATTAGTGATTAATGACAGAGTATGCAATAAGTGTTTTGCACAAGGATTCAAAAATCAGCGACGAAGCACATTGCGTTCAACGGCTCAACGACAATCTCTTAGGTCTAAGTCAGCCGCCAGTAATAGCGATAATTCATCCGATGAGGCTGCTTTAAATCCTTCTCCATCATAAGCATCAGATATAACGCCTAAAAATCGATCTGCTTCTCCAAAAAATATTTTAATTAATCTAAGCCGTACTACAATTACTCATAAAAAATGTATTTGCGAGAATCAAAAGAATCTCAAAGTTATCCCTTTAGAAGCTAGGTCTAAGTTTTTTCTTGACAATGATTTTATCATTCCCAGCGGAGTTCGGTGTTGCTCAAAACATTTAATTGGTAATGTTTTCAAAAAAGATGTTGTCATTTCGAATGTGTCAGAGCAAACCTTTTTCAATGAAACTGAAATATAAGAACTATTTGAAGACTTTCATAACATTGCATCTAAAAGAGGACTAGACTTTGATACCCCAGAGGTATTAACGAATGAAGATTATTGGACACTAACTGGCACTCACATCAAGCATTTTAATATACTTTTTGAGTGCATCAAAGATCAACTAAGAAATACCACCAATAGAAGTTCTAGAACTACTTTAGCGATATTTCTGATAAAACTTCGTTGCAATTTTTCTTACAATATATTGTCAACGATCTTCGCATTGCCAAAACATGTGATCGGTAGATGCATTCATACTGTTCGAAAGGCATTAATGTCAGAATTCGTGCCCAAACATCTCGGTTTTAGTCATATCAGTAGATTAGATTTCATACGAAATCATACAAGAACTTTTGCAAAGACCATATTTTCACCCGAAGAAGAGAAAGCTCTAGTAGTTCTAAATGGTACCTATATCTATATTGAGAAAAGTGCTAACTACAAATTCCAAAGAAGAACATACTCAATACATAAAGGACGGCCACTTGTAAAACCCATGTTAATAGTCAGCACAACTGGATATATTTTGGATGTTTTGGGACCATATTTCGCAGATAGTAAAAACAATCATGCTTCGATTATAACAGCTCATACGCGTTCACAAGCCGATGGATTAAGGAATTGGTTACACGAGGATGATGTCATCATAGTCGATAGAGGATTTCGAGATAGTGTTCATCTACTTGAAGAATTGAACCTTATAGTAAAAATGCCACATTTCTTGCAAGGTCAAAGTCAACACACTCCAAATGAAGCGAATGAGTCTAGATTGTTAACATCAGTTAGATGGGTTGTAGAAGCTTCAAATGAATTACTGAAAACGTTCAAAGAATTGGCTAATATTATGCCGAATTCTCAAATTCCATACATAGGGGATTATTTAAGGATTGTATGTAGTATTTTCAATGCATTCCGACCGCCAAGAATCACAGATGATCAAAGTGCTACAATAATTGCAGAAAGAATGTTGGCTTTATCCAAATATCCAAATGAATTACGGGATAGAATAATACAGGAAAACTGGGCAAGAAAAAGGGTTGTTTGGCAAGAAGTAACAGACGACGCCTTATCAGAATTTCCGCATTTAACCATCGAAGAATTAAAACAATTAACCTTAGGGGTTTATCAGTTAAAACAAGCAGATTCATATACTACTGAACATGTTGACGATCAAGGATTATACAAGTTATCTTTTCACAAAGAATATTCCGATATCATAAGAGTTCTCATTCAAAGTCGACACACCTCATCAAAAATATATAACCTCTGGATACAATATAATCCAACCGGAGTTACATCTTGGTATTGCCAATGTAAGGTTGGAGCACGTGTTGTTGGATGTTGTGCTCACATAGCTTCGGTGTTGTGGTACCTTAGCTATTATAGGCATTTGGAGCGTCAACGAATAAAGTACTCCTCTCATTACGAAGATTGCATCCAAGATGCTGCAGTTGGATGGTCAGATGAGGAAGAAGAAGACTCTAAGTAATATATAATTGTTTTTTGTACCTTGTATGAGTTTTCTTTATCAAAATAAACCCGATAATTATAATATTAATTAATAAATTGTTATTACTTTATTATCATCAACTATAAATCAAACAGTTACCTTAAACACATAAATAGAGTGAATATTAGCTGATGATATATATATTTGTAAATTTTGAGTGTAGTTCAATCAACACAACATGAAAATATTAAAAAATTCAGGGGGGCCGATAGAGGGCCTTATCGAAACCCCTCCTTTCTAGAATATTTCCGTTTGATAAGCTTTCTGTCAGGTCTCCTTGATTTGAAATTCTAAAGCACTTTATATTGTCTTTTTCTAGAGCCACTTTCAAATTATATAGTCCAATTCTTAGATTTTCCTTGCTTAACTCGCCGAAGTGGTTTCGTTTCAAAATGATGGTATAAATTTTGTGACCACCTCGAGGGGTTATGAGTACTTGCTCTAGCTTAGGGTGCTGTTCTTGGAGTTCTAATGGATCGATGGCTTTTATATCTTATAATAATCGCCCTAGCGGTGTGGTAAATTCGCAATCTTCCGATAGAAAATGAACATAATTTCCTCTTTGATTGGTCAGATTTTCTCTGCAACATTTTATATTTAACGTGTTGTTGCTGTTAACGAGATGTATATGTGTAACAGGTAGCTCAGGTTGTATACTAGTGAGAGTTGTACCGGTTGCGTCAGCCTCTGTTATTGGTTCAATTATTTATTATTATTGGCACTGAGACCTTTGCGTTGTTGCTGTTATCTTCTTTTTTGGATACTTGAGCTTTGATCCATTTTACTTCTTCTTCAGTCCGGGTTATCAGTGAGTTTACTCTTTGATCCAATTCTGTTTCACTATCCGGTTCTAGCTCTTCAATTGCTTGAAGGATTTCTGGATCGTTCTCTCCTTCTGACACTGCTACGATGCTTACATAGATTTCGGTGTCTTCTGGGTTGTCTTCTTTTCTCTCCCACTCTTTATGGGTTTCCAGGAACTCGTTGAATTGGGAGAATGCATTTTTCAATTCTCCTCTAGTAATTTTCGAAGTATTGAATTCATTTTTATGATGCCTTTTGTACGTCCCTCTGTTACTAGTACTTCTTGATCTGGTTCTTCTGCGATTTCTTTGTCAAATAATTCCGGAAATTGTTTTGCGATGTTCGGGTGAGCACTTTTGGGTTTATCGCGTCACGGAATGGCTGTCAAAGGAACGTCTAAGCTTGGCAATACACTTCCACTTTTCCTAAGTATGGGAGGAATTTGATCATCTATTTCATTTATATCATCTTCGGAATCGGTGCTAGAGTCGCGATAATTTGGTCGACTTTTAGTCCTTGCTTCTTCTACTCAACGTCGGAGCAACCGCTTGCCAATACTACTTTCGCTTGTATCATTGGCCGGTTTTGCTTTAAATTCAGTTCGCTGATCGTCATTCTTGGTTTTGAAATTTGCCCGTTTGGTTCCTGAAATAGAAGGTTTTGCAAAGGCATTTCTGGTTAATGATCCTCTCTTTGTGCCTATTGAGGGACGGTTAGAAGTTCGGGTTACAGGCTTGGCTTGTTTTTCGGCTACTCGCTTAGTTTGACGGGTATTTATTGGCAATAGCCGGGCGTTTTTTGTCGTTGTTCTTTGTTTTCCTCTAATGGGTTTCCTATAACCGGATTTGTAGAAAGGGCGTCGGCGCACTATAGGTCAAACTGCATTTTTCTGATTTGAAATCTAATATAACGAGAAAGAATAGAGATAACTCAACAATTTTTTTTTAAATAAATTTTATGTTACGTAGATTAAAGTAAAATATGTAAGAATGCTTACATTACTTATTGTAGGGGTTGAAGTAAGGGGTGAAGTTGAGCATGTTTGAAAAATGGATGAATCTCAAAGGGAAATCATGTTATCGATACAGATTGTTTCTTAAATTCTAGTAAATGTTATGCAGATTAAGGAAAAAATTATCAGGATACCATCAACTTCTTAATTAGGGGCTGAAATAAGGGGTTAGTGGCTAAAAATCAGAAAATTCGCTGAAAAACTTTGTGAAAGGTTTTCGTGGGTGGTAAAAACGATTGAAATAACCATTTCTTCAAAATCCTCAACTGTATGGATAATCTCACGCTATCATTATCCTTTCTAGGGGTGGAAATGGAAATCGAGAATCCGAAAACGCGAAATATCGCAGAATAGAGTTGCAAATGGTTTTCGTGGGGGTTGAATATAATTTCGACATCCATTTCTGCATTATTCTCTACTGTGTTGATAGTTCCTCGTTTCCCCCACTCTAGGGTATATTCGAAGAAGGCGTTTTGAAGACCTTATTATTATAAAAGTGTTATTTGGAAAATAATCGTTTATAACTAGTAATTTTCTATTGCTAATCAAGTGATGTTCATTAAAATGTTGTAATGATAATTTTGTTTAGACAGAACACTCTTTCTTATATTAACAATGATTCTTCCATCAATCTTCATTACTGCTATCTTCAGGTTCAGTCCTCTTTCTCAAAATGCAATTTTTTGGTTAAATAATTACGTTTATTATGATACAATGTTTTTCAGCCAATTTTCTGATTTTTAGCCACTCACCCTTCATTTCAACCCCTAATTTAGAAGTTGATGGTATCCTAATAATGTTTGCCTTAATCTGCATTACATTTACTACAATTGAAAAAAAATTGTATCGATATCATGATTTCCCTTTGAGATCCCTTTGACCTGCACCTCCTGTTCTCAGAGACCGACTCGCTCGGTGGTCGGCAGACGCTCCTGTGGCAACCAATCGAGGCCAGGGTACGTCAGCGTCAGGTGCCCTCTGACCGGCCTACCTGTGAGAACCATCCTTACTCGTTGTACAAACCACTGGCCGAAGGCCTGCGCCTAGGAAACCGAGACCAGGGCACCCTTCCCTCCCGCACCTGACCTGAACTTGCCGTGGTGAGGGGGCCCTGGTCCGCGAACCACCGCCGTGCCACCAAATCACGTAACTGAACGATATCCCGCTTACGATTGTACAATACTATTCCGTGTGATTCCAGAGAACGATTCAAGGATAACTCTCCGACCTCCACTCCGGTCCGCAATCCGTCGACTTCCTCCAGGACACGTACTACGAACCGACTCCCTTACGTCCGTAGAATTTACCACACACTCCACAATCACACCTATCAACATTGTCAGTCACGAAACACACCACATCTACATTTAATAATTTCGACGACAACCACAAACGCCCGCGCCACTACAGGCACACACTCACATAATACTCACCTTTAATCATAATTAGAGTTGTAAGTTATAGGGAGAATATACCCAATTATTATATATTATTTAAAGCGTTGTTTCTTTTACTCGTAAAGCCTGTCCCAACTCCGAGACTCTGGCGAGGCTGAAACGTCCAGCGGCACGACACACAGGTAGAGTAGGACGAAACGTCATAGCACAAAATAATTTTTGTCTCCAACTAACATATTGGATTATTTTTTTTTAGAAATTCTTTATAACAATGAGGTAAAATATTGAATAAAATGTTTATGTTCCTTAAATCTCTCTTCAATCATTCTGATCAACATTGAGTTCTTCAAGTAATTTGATCAGAGATAAAACATCATGTTGTGGAAATAGCTAATTTTCCACTGTATTTGATTATGTCTTATTGAACACAAAAATAAACTATAAAATCGGATTCGAGCGTTTTCCTACAAATTTAATGCAAATAATTGATAAACAAAGAAACTCTAAAAACGTTCAGAATTACAGCCTGTAGATTACCTACAGTTTAAGGTGGGTTCCCAACCACCAAGAGCAACAGATAACTTTTTTCTCTAGAGGTACGGGTCCCACGACTCTCCGGAGATGAACAACTCCCTTGCTAGGCTAGTGTTCACCGCATGGGCCACCGAGGCTCTTCCAGAGTGCGAGGCAGAAATCGAACCCGCAAGCCGACGGAGCAAGAGACGGAAAAACGCGCCTAAGCAAAGATCGCGAACAGTCACTCATTTGAGCGCTAACTGAGCCTGACCGAATATAACGTCCGAGAATCGGCGAGTCAATGACCTATTTTGTATCTCTCACTTTTTAAAAGATGTTTTTAAAATAAAAATAAAATATTTTAATAAATAGTATCATAAATTTAAAAAAATGCCTTACTTGACTCCTTAGAGGGTGGCTACGATAGTGTGTGATGAGACTGTACAAACTGTCGAAGCAATTTGTATCAATGAGGTAATACTGCGTCTGTCCCATTTCTTGCTTCAATTTTATTCGACAGTGATTCACTTTGCTTTTTCTCCAAAATGAGAGACAATAATCACCAACAAATGTCACGCATTGTCTTACTAAAAAAGTACCATCTCCAAGGTGTGAATATTGTCTTAATAAATCCTCAGCTTCTTCTCGACCTTTTGCTAATTTTCCATGAAACCACATTTCTCCAAAATGAAGTTCATCGTTTGGTACACCCTTTAATCAAATAAATAATCAAATTTGTCATAAAATTATGCTATAGGAAGAGGAAAGTTCGAACAATTGTCCACAGTAATTATCGAATGCCATTAAAATAGTCTTGAGCTTCAAATAGTCCTTTATCAGAACAACTTTTGAATTAGAAATTAGCAAATCATTCAACATACATCATTTGGTCTTCGAATTGTTCCATTCTCTTCATCTTCCACTTCCGATTCTAGAGACTTCGAAAATGTATCTGTATAAAATAACTTCTGCTGGGTCAAAACGAAGAAGTGGGGATTCCATTCTCTGTCGACAGGATCTTCTAAATAGAGAATACCATTTTTAATGCTATTTCTCAGATCCATTTCTTGCTTACTATCATCGTTTCTTATGATAAAAGAATCTTCATCTACTCCGTCTGGAAGTTTTTTGTGTTTTATCAAAATCTTCTTACGCAGTGCGTACGGGGATGGCAGATAACTTTCATTTTTATCAACGGGCTGAACCAGTAACATGTCACCGAACACTTCCTGCATGGCAACTGCCATTTTCCTTTGTTGAGGTAAAGTACAATTATCTTCTATGGAAAGAATCACAGGATATCTAAAAATTGGAAATGAAGAAAACACAATGAGGAATGTTACAGAACTCAATTTCAGAGAAAATTATAACAATTACACTAGAGTCAAAACAAATTTTTGCAAGATGAACTTAATCATAGCATCACTTGATACATGTAATAATGATTTTAAAATTTAGTTAGTAGAACGGCAAGATTCACTTAATGACACGAAGATTTTCAACTGTATACATTAGGGGCTCCAATAATTTAATTTATTTATTGAAGTCTCATCCTATTATTTTATGTTACTTTATGAAAAATGATTTTCCTGATTTTTAAAAGAATCATAAAGCTTCACAAAAAGGTAATGATAACGGTGTTAAAATATGAAAGCTGAAAAAAAAGTTTTTGCGAATAAATGCAACCCCAATATCTTCTTCTACATTGTGGCTTTTTTTTTTGTAGAGCGAATGGCCAGGAATGCTGCTTAACCTATTAATAAATTTTACAAATGCCAAGCTAGCGTATTCTTTTTTTTTATATTATAATAATTCTGATTTTTTTCTGTGAAAATATATGAACGTCGATAAGAAGAGGGCTCTTATGGTTGGGTTTAATTTTTCTCGTTTTTCTGACTTCAGCCCCACAAAGTAAAACACGAAAATGCAATTTCTACAAACCTTCTATAAGGGTCCTGTTTCATATAAACGTCCACATATAGCTATTATTCGCGGTATTCGCGATATCCGCCACAAGAATAACGGAGCAGAATCTATCAGATGAAAAACACTCAATATTTGTTAACAGTTGGCTTTCGGTTATTGAAATAGCTACCATAAAATGAACTTACTCTGGAAGGTGTGAATAAAGAAGATCTGATTAAAGCTGTAGGTATAGGAGCTAGACATAATTTACTAGAGTTCAGAAATGTATAACCAATACACAGACAGTCCAACAAGGCCAGCAGGGTTACCTCTGAACAATCCAAGGACCTACCAAGGAAGAGTTTTTGAAACCGAAAATCCCTGTCTGATCTCCGACCGATCAAGGGTAATAATTTGTTTTTGTTAATGGAGGGTGCTAACTATTACAGACATATATTCTCTAGAAATTTCGGCAGGCAAGACAGAATGGTTATTCGAAGCAAGTCACCAAATTATATAGAGCTATCACATTTGTGAAAAGGACGAAATATACCTGACCTCCATGCCGAAGATAACATTTTTTTCATTAGCAAGGCATTCATAATGTTAAAAAACGCGGGAAGGCACTAAGGTACACAAAGATAAACAGACAGGCTATTTAGAACGTCCGATTGCATAGCTGTCAAAGTAAACGACATCATAGCGTGATACAAACGACTAAAATTAATTTCCTCTGATACTGCATCTGGCAATATGGGTGCCAGATAGAAATCATTAATGCTCGTGGGATCCATTGGCAGATCTCCCAAATAGAACTATCTTAGACCTGACCTAGTATCTACCAGCTAGGTTTATCTACTGTCACTGTGTTTGGAAGAGGGCCTATCTATACAGGTAGCCAGATACCAACTTTATTCAGAACATATTCATTTCTAGCTATCACAGTTTTTTTTGAGCGCGTCATTTGGAGTGAGCTCTATCCCTATCCCTAGATATTTTTTTTACAAGGCCGGAGAACCTAGGCGGTCTGAGCATAGCTATTATGAAGCGACGTAGTGCACAAAACTGATTACTAAGGTTTAAAGTTCTTTGAGCAATTCGATCCACTTTCTCATATAACTTAGAAAAGATTAATATACTGGCTCAGTACAACCGACTTGCTGCCTCATTAAAGGCTGATTGAGCCGCAGGTTTGAAGTCCCTACCTATGCAGTGTACACTTAGTGTTGATCATAGAGGTTTATGGCGCAGAAAATCAAGTCATGTGATAAGAATAGTTTATTATTTCTACTCTCATAATACTGTTTAAGTTTCCGCAAATTGACGACAGCGCAATTTTTATTTGAAGAGAGATAACCGGATCAGACCGAGAGTGCGCAGTTCGAGCAAGGATGGTCAAGTTGATCGAGCGAGCGTTTTCCGAGCGAACGATCGTCGCTATTTATAATCTCACGACTCACGGCCCACTCGTAACTTAAGAAGAGAGTATTTAACACTTCAGAAGTGGGATTCTACCCAGTACGAGTCGTGTCGAATAATCTTATTTTCTCCGAAAAGATAAGTTCGGTTGTGATTTGGTTGGACTCGATTTACAATAAAATCATTAAAAATTGACTGTGAGTTTGTTCAGTTTTTGGATTTACGCCTAAATTTCGAAAAGAGGAAGAAACGTCGAGAAGATTCGAGAACAAAGGAAGGAGTGCTTCTCCCCCCCCCCCCCCCACTCGTGTTCATACTTGTGCGATGGTAGCATTTTGTTACCTGATTCTGAACAGTGTAATTCTGTGCCCGTAAACCTGATATTTTCCGATTGAAATGAACTCGCGAAAACTAAAATAAAATGGGTGATAACGGAGGTGAAAATCAAGGGCCATTGGACGCATTTGAACGATTCGTACGCGATCTCGGCGCAAGGGCATTTAATGCAACGCTAGGCCCAGTCCCAAATTTTAATGACGAATCAGAACTCGGAAGTGATTTTACTCTGCGGAATGATACAGTGAGAGGAAACTTTGGTACCATAAATCGGGAAAACGAAAATGTTCGCGCCCGTCATCCGATAAATGAACCTCAAGCTCGCGGCGAGGATCCGCTACATCAAAGTCGTGAAAATCTTCGCGTCACTGAACAAAACGCCTGTAGTTCAAATAACGATCAACAAAACCAACAACCGCCAGCTTGAATGCAGGGGTTACGATTACAACGCAGTATGACTCCGTTCGTGCAACCCGATTGAAGAAAACCGCCGCCGCGACGCGAATTTTGAACGAATAATTCACCGAATAGTGACTACCCCACGTGCATCTCCGGCTACCGATTCGAATCCGACGGTCGATACGTATCATGTTTTACCAGATCTCAGTCGTAGTATTCAAATTTTTGACAGTGAAAAGGGAAGCACGTACGCACGGGACTGGCTCAAAAATTTACAAAGCATGGGCCAATTGCAAAGATTAGCATCAAGCTCGAGACTGCGCGAGAATTTAACCACGAAGTGGCGAAGGATGACCGAACGTTTGCAGACTAAATCAGAGTCAATCGTCGCTTACTGTATGGACAAGGCCAGATTATGTCGCGAATTGCATTTAAGTTTTGAGGAGACCAAGGAACAGTTGCTGATAGGACTCTGGGCCAAGGACTTATGGGTGGCGATGGATGCAAAAAAGCACGAGAACCTCGACGACCTACTGCATGACATGCGTCAACATGAACGTATGTACGATCAAAGAACGGAGCGCATCCGAGGGGCGAGAGAAGCAGCTTTTCCGAAGGGAAAACCACTGGACGAGGCTACGAAGATTGCCACCGAGGGATCGACGCCTCAACTATCTTAGCCGACTGAAGATTTAAAAACGAAAGCCAATCCAGACCGAAGACCTCCGATGCGTGATGAAGTGAGTGACCCAAAATGTTATAATTGTAACAAGTATGGTCACATGTCGAGAGACTGTCCTGAACCGCGACGGGAACTGTGGTGCAAAAAAAACGATGGCAAGGGACATACTCAACGTCACTGCACGGTATCGAAAAGTAATGAGAAATCGGAAGTGACTCAAGTGCTTAGTGCCGAAAATAATAATAATTTGAGAAAATATCTGAAAGAAGTGATCGTGAAAGGTCGTACATTTTGTGCACAAATCGATCAGGGTGCATCTGATTGTTTAATGAAAATATCGGCCGCAGTTTTCCACAGTTTTGAAATTGCACCAGACGAAACTGAATTGAAATCATTCGGTCCAAATCATTTTCGTGTGACGTCTCGGGGAATCGTAAAAGCTGACGTGACGGTAGATGGTGTAACAGTACCAGTTATCCACATTCTCGTTGTCCCAGATGACACTCTGAACACCGACGTGCGAATAGGGCGATCATATATAAAAATAAAATTGATTAGCATTTCGAACTCGAAAGTTCATTGCCTCACTACCCGATTCGGGTAGTGTTTCTAGGTGGATAAATACTACCAGTGTGGGTCCACCACACCCACGACGGGTCAACAACACGCTGTATTCCCCGAACGGTCACCCATCCAAGTACTAACCGCGCCCAACACTGCTTAACTTCAGTGATCTAACGGGAACTGGTGTTTTCAGCGTGGTATATACAGACAGTATTTATGTGGATTATTATAAAATCGGAAATTCATTATTTTTCAAAAACAGTGCCGGTACGTATTTAAAAGATATTCCGTGTGAGAACTGTCCGAATTTTTCAACTGCCACGAAGGCGACTACGATCCCTACGCACTCGATCAATTTAATCAACACCCGATGCGGCAACAACGAGTTCCAGCTACCGATGATGAACCTGAGCAACATTGACCGAAAGGTGAATTGCTCCGAAACTATCGATCGAGCAGAACTTCACCCTTTACCAGTAATCCAGGATACGCAAGATCTTCAACCAATTCTTCCAGAGGAAATCAACGTAGCTGTAGATCGACCGGAAGAGGAAGTACAGGACTTATTAAAGGTATTAAACGAATTTAGAGATGTGGGTTCGAAAAATCTCAAGGAATTTGGATGTACGGGTGAGATAGCGATGGACATCAAATTAAAATCAGGTAGTAAATCATTTTCTTATAATCCTTATCGCGCAAGTAATGTAGAACGTCAGAAAATCAAAGAAATTGTTCGTGAATGGAAAGAAACCGGTATAGCAACCGAAACTGATTCTCCGTATGCTAGCCCTGTACTACTAGTTAAAAAGAAAACGTTTGAATCACAACTAGTAATAGATTCTCGTAAGCTCAATAGTCAGACAGAAAGAATGAACTTTCCATTGCCTGATCTTGATGATCATCTTGCTCTTTTAGGAGATAGCTCTTTATTTGTAACCTTGGATCTAGCCCATGGGTATCTGCAAGTACCTTTGACGAAAGAAGCGCGCGCGATGACAGCTTTTATTACTCCGGATGAAACTGGCGAACTTACTAGGATGGTTTTCGGATTAATGAACGCTCCGTTCTATTTTTCTAAACTGATGTCAAGGGTCATAGGACCCTTACGCGATCATGGTGTGTTGTTTTATTTGGACGATATACTCATTCCGGGTAAAGATTGGCCTGACTTGAAAAAAAGGTTTATTATGGTTCTAGAAGCGCTACGGAAAGCTAAATAACCGATAAAATTGTCTGAATGCAAATTTCGAAAATCAAAAGTTACCTATTTAGGGCACCAAATCTCAGAAAGAGGGATTAAACCAGGTAGAGCGAAATTACAGGCGATTCTCGATTTTCCCGATCCGAATGATGTACATGGAGTAAGACGTTTCTTAGGCCTCGCAGGGTTTTTTTCGTAGGTTTATCCATCATTCTGTTTCAATTGTGGAACCCTTAAATAATCTTTTGCGTGCGAACCAACCATTCGTTTGAGGAGAGAAAGAAAAAGCCCAATTTAATGAAGTAAAGACTAAAATGGCATCCGACCCATACTAGCTGCGTTTCATCCGAAGAAAGTAACCGAATTACATACCGATGCGTGTGCAAATGGCCTAGCGGCTATGCTATTTCAACAAGATAAAACCGAGATGTTACAAGCGGTTTACGCAATCAGTCGACGCACAAGTCAAGTAGAACGCAACTATCATTCAATGAACTTGGAATTATTAGCAATTATTTGGACCGTATCGCGTTTGAGAATCTTGTTAATTAATATTCATTTTAAAATCGTAACCGATTGCGCGGCTCTGCTTTATCTTAACGCCAACGAAACTAAGAATACCCAGGTGATTAGATGGTTCAATTTTTTTAGTGAATTCAGTTTTGACATAGTACATAAACCGGGAGTGTAAATGGCACATGTAGATGCCCTGACAAGAGCGCCGACTGAAAGCGAGGAACCTGAAAACAAATTTACAGAAAGGTTGGATTGTATTTTTACGATTGTAAACGAGGTTGACGAGATTGTTATGTACAATTATACCGACGAAGGTTTAAAATACAAAAAAGAAATATTGGAGAAACCGATCCATGTAAGAACCAAGCTAGAGGTTAGTGAAGTAAAAGACTACGAACTGCAGGACGGTATAATTTTCAAGCGAATAAAGGATAGTTTAAAATATGTAATTCCGAAAAATCTGCGTAAAAGTATAGTTGTGCGATTCCACGATTTGCAATCAAATCAGGTTCTGGAACGTACTGTAGCGAAAATAAGTCAGTTCTACTATTTCCCTTCGTTGCGAAGGTACGCGAGGCAACATATCTACGGTTGCATTCAGTGTATTATGACAAAAGCCAAAACTGTTTGGCAAGCTATCGAGAGCTTCACCCTGTACCTCCTGGAAGTAGACCATTTGACAAGGTTCACATGGATCCCGTAGGGCCGTTCGCCACTTCAAGCAAGGATAACAAATATGTTCTAGTGCTGACAGACACACTGACAAGATTCACAATTTTAAAGGCAGTCTGAAACACCAGAGCAACTGGGGTCATACATTTTCTCAAAGATTTTGTTCTCAACTACGGAGCCCCTCAACGAATTATTACTGACAGAGGAGCGTGCTTTACTTCGAATGTGTTCCAAGAATTTTGTGATCAGCAGGGAATTCGACATACTCTAAACTCATCCAGACATCCACAGGCTATCGGATTATTAGAACGGGTAAATATAACTTTGTTGCCCGCTATTCAAGCCAGCGTGAGGGATAATTAAGGCCGAGACTGGGACAAACGACTAGATTTAATACAACGAGATTTAAATACCTCACCAAATGCTACCACGAGCAGAAGTCCTTTCCAACTCCTGTATGGATATACCTGCCGCCACGATGGAGGAAGATCGCGGGAACTAACCAGAGACGAAGAATACCATCAGCCGGAAATACTTCAAGAAGAGGCGAGGCAGAGAATTTTTACTGAGCAATAACGATACAAGAAGCGCTATGATGAAAACCGTTTAACGAATATAAAATATCAAGTCGGAGATATCGTGTTTATGCAAGCAGCAAAGCAGTCGACTGGAGATTCAAGAAAATTGCAGTTTAGATTTCGTGGTCCACTCGTCATAACTCAAGTCCTACCTGGAAGTACGTATCGAGTCGCCGCCCTACAAGATGGTGCTCCCGGAAGACGATACGCAACAGCAGCTCATGTGAGTCAGCTGAAAATATGGCGTCCTTCGCTTGAAGAAGAAAATTTTTGTTTTAACAGTGATGACGATGAACTTGAACCTAAGAACATGGACAAACCTGCCAAAGATCCGGTCAGAAAAACGGACAACGTTATCCTTAAAGAGAAATTACGGACAGAAAACGATCCTCCAAGTATCATAGAATCAGCGAAGCCGATTAGACGAAGATCCAGAGAAGTGAGGCTACCAAGCAAGCTCAAAGATTTTGTACTCGAGTAAGCAGATAGTTCGAGGACGAACTAAATTACAGGATGGCCGAATGATAAGAATAGTTTATTATTTCTACTTTTATAATACTGTTTAAAATTCCGCAAATTGAAGTTAGCGCGATTTCGAGTGATATAGAAGTACGATTATCGAGCGATATCGAAGACAAATAAATGTTCGATTTGAAGAGAGAGAAACGGATCAGACCGAGAGTGCGTAGTTCGAGCAAGGATGGTCAAGTTGATCGAGCGAGCGTTTTCCGAGCGAACGATCGTCTCTATTTGTAATCTTACTGTTTTTCATTGCCCATTAAAGTACTCAGTCTTATTTACTACTGAAAGGTGTTTTCTTTTATTCGAGCACGACCGGCCCACTCGTAACTTAAGAAGAGAGTATTTAACACATGGTCGTATTTTCCTAAAAGCATGACCAGTTTGGTTCTTCAATAAACTGCGTTTTTTAAAGCTTCACTATAACAATGCATAGGTCCGCAGGGATATCATCTAGAACACTCATTGATAATTGAGTAAGATCGTCACACAGACTTGTAGCTAAGGTAATTTTCGATATAAATCGCGACCAAACCACCTCTCGTAACCTTACGGCTTTTACAATCAGCCCGCATTAAGCTCTAGTCCCTAATTCGTATCGCAGAATCCGGGATATGAGGCTGAAGTCAAGTTTCGAAGATAACTAGAATATCCATATTGTACAAATGAATGATGTCTGCGATTACACTTAGTTTAGGATGGAGTGAACTCGCATTTACGTGTGACAAGTGCAATAGCTTGCCTCGCTTACTGCTACAATTAGAAAGACTGGGATCACTTAAGGAAACATTTGATTGAATAACCGAAGATGGGCCATTACTAATACCGAAAAATGTTTATTTAAACAGAGAAACCATGAGGTTACATGTAGAAATGCGCGAAACGTCAATATATCAATGCACTATAAACTATTGTATTGATACATCTATTTTAATAATAAGCAAAAACAGCCAAGGAGTCAAATTTTTAAAACCGCAAAAATTATCGTACGAGACAAAGCGTCAATGGCTACAGATTAGGGTGGTCCAAAAAAATAACTAGTACTCCAATATCAGCCTTAAAGCTTTTAGAGCTTAATATCATCCTCATTGTAGAATTTACAAAAAAAAATTGTCATCAGTTCTT
>CAKNXH010001168.1:39225-121597 GCA_932178445.1 Andricus quercusramuli | reverse complement strand
CGTGGCTAGCTTCTGATGAAGGCACTGGCTCGAGTTGTTGAGTAACATTGGGATCACTCTGGTGAGTAATTGCGGATTTACTCTTCCTGGCATGCGCAGGATTCCTTTGTGTGGTGTGCACTTTCATGATGCGATTACCTAAGTCTATTTCGTAGACTTCTCCACTGATTAGTCTAGTGACGGTAAATGGAGCCTTTGCTTGTGGCGCTACAGCGGCATTGAAATCTTGAAAGTTAGAAAGCTCGTGACTTCGAACATAGACCTGATAGCCAACTTCATATCTTGGTTTCGGGATCTTTGATGATTTTTTCACAGTTTCTTCTGCACATACTCTGCCTGGAGTTGCCTTACCTGCACAATCCGGACGTCCCTGGACCGGACGGCGCTCGCACGGCGGCCAGACTCCGCACTACAATAATGTACATAGTCGCCACTAGTGGCGTCGCTGGCGCGCGGCAAATATTCAAAAACTTGTGGGGCCCATCGTGGCCAATGGCCAAGAAAATAATTAAATTAAATATATGTTGACGTTGGTTTAAAAACCCAAAGGGTTTTTTCAGCGGACATCACATTAAAGGGATTATTTTCTTGAATTTTGACCGCGAATTCAACATCGAAATGGGTTTTTGAGAAAAATTAATTTTAATGAGTATTTTTCGCAATAATATAATTTTAATGCAATAATCAATGAATTTGAGTCTTCCTTTACATGTAGAATTTCTAGATGAACTCTTCCACCTATAATAGAGCGTCTTTTAGTGTTCCAGAACGTAAGATATGAATTTAAAATCTTTAATGTTATACTTTATATCTTAACATATGTCTTTAAATGTCAGGTGTATAACTTAATTTTTACCTCTTTTCCAAATGAATATAATAAGTGAGATATTTCAAATCAGCCAAAAATATCCAATTTGTTTGTGAAAAGCTGCTAGTTAGCAGTATTTGAACATTTGAAAATAAACAAATTTAAACTTAGCTCCAAAATTGTGTAAGGTTGCGGCGCTACCGTAGCGCTATCTTCGGAAGTACGATTTGGAGTAAAATTTGTGAGTACGATAACAATTTTTATTATAGCAAAGCTGATAGTAGTCTTAGATTCGAATTGCTATTATTTGCTATTATTTGTATATATATTGCTACTTTTGAAATTCTAATATATTTTAAAGTTTATATATTACAAAGCTTTTTTTTTTAAATATTTTTAGTACCTTGTGTTTATAAATCAAGTCGAGACTGAATGTAAATGGCCTTGCCCCCTTATTTTAGAAATTGACCTGGAACTATCATTGTGTTTATTTTTTCATGTTCTAATTTTGAATAATTTATTACAGAAATAATTAATTTGTTTACAAACATTAATACTGGTTTTGCATGTAAATTTACGAACCACATGTTATAATCACATTCTCTCCGCTGTAGACTTCTCCTAGAGTTATATAGTACACGTATTCTGTCAAGAACATGCTGACTGATGGTCAGAAGCTTTGACTTGTTGATTGTGTGATGACGGAACCGCAGTTCGCGGGCAAACTGTCGATCCTTGGCAGTGAAAGTCCTGCTAGATGTTATGTATTCAATCACACACTGAATGCGGGACGCGCCCAGCCTATCTTTGTGCTGAGTTGATGTATTCGTCTTTTGGTCTTATGATCAGTTGTTGGTTCTGTTTCACGGTTTGCATCTGCCTTGTACACACCACAATTGATAGTTTAGAGGTCGGATTCTTCGGAAAAATCTCAACGAAGCTCGTCATCCAGTTCAGCTAGATCTTTGGGCTTCGGAGAAACCTGAATGTTGATGTTTCTCCGGGTTCTGAAGCATCGTTCTTCCTCTATTTGATGCCTGTTCGAAGTTGGTCTCAGTGTCGCCTCTCTTTCTCTGTTGCCGACTTGTTCTGGCTGCGGGGAAGTAGGCGTTCCGCTTATACACCCCCATTTCCGGAGTTCCTCGGCACGGTTTTGCAGACGTTTATGCGAAAAATGCGAGAACTCTGGGTGTTTCTCGCACCATAGAGTATGCAGTCGCGCCATGTAACCTTTTCGTTCAGGGGCGGCCATACTGGCATCATAGCACTCCAGCAAGTCGTCCCTGAGTCGATCCGTCCACTCAAAAGTAATGAGATTCAGCCGGTCAATCGCATTGAATCTGTCTTGATTGGCTCCCCCAACTCTACGGTAGTCGGCATTGATGTCCGACCCAATGTCGGGAGCCCTGCGCGTTCGATTGTACTCTAAGGGGTCGATGGCATCCCAGAGTCACCGTTGGGGACACCTCACCCAGGTATCATTCAGCTTACGGCACGGTTGTTACGCCTCCGCTTAGGGGTAATTATCTCGGGACCATCCCTGGACAATTGTCCGCGACTGCTCACTAATTATTGTAACCATATTCAGCAGAAACCCTTGGTACAGGGACTCTCTATCCGTAACCAGAGAACGTGTTCGGTGGCTTTATCATAGGCTCTTCGATTCGATTCCAAAGAAATGAAAACCTTCTTGTTTAGTTGATGCAAGCGTCTTTTGGTCTTTTGATCCATCGTCGGTTTTAGCATTCGATTCGAATTAGCCAAAGCTCTCACAGCACCATAAACTGAGCAATTGATGGTCCAGAGGTCGGACTCTTGCGAGATATCTCCACGAAGCGAGGTATCCATTTCAACCAGATCTTGGGGCTTAGGAGGAGCTTGCATGTTAATGTTCCTCCTTGTACTGAAATCGCGCTCATGTCTCAGAAGGTGCCTGCTTTCTGCGGTTGGTCCTGATGTCGCTTCCTCATCTTCGTCTGCAGCTTGATCAAGCAGCGATTGGGTAAGCGCTCCGCGTACATATCTGTTTTTCCGGAGGTAGTCGGCTTGATTTCGCAAAGACTGATGCGAAACGTGCAAAATGGGGTGGTTCTTAATTATACTTGGTGGGTTTTTTTATCTCGAATTTCTCTGCTCTCACCCCCCAGTTTTGTTTGAATGACCAAAAAAAAAAAAAAAAATCTCTAAATTTGAGCAAAATCGGTTAATATTTAGGGGTCGCGCAAAGACCATGAAGTTTCCCATTGATTTAACATGGGAAAAAGTGAGCTTTTTGTAAATCTAATATTTAAACGCGATAATATGTTACAAATAATTCCGTGTTTTAATATGTTGTTCAGAACTCATCAGAGAATAAGAATCAATCATGAATTTTGATCTTAAATAATTTTAAGCCACTCTTATGGGTGTCCAAAGAAAACCCCATAAGTGACAAATGTGAATTTTACGTAATATTGCGGTTTATTGACGCTTTTAAAAGTTAAAAAAAAAAAATAATCATTGAACAGTAAATTACGAATATTCAGTCATTTATTAACTGATATTCAATTGTTTAAACAATTTTTAATTTGCTTAAATATTTGTTTTTTTCAGTTAACTCGCGAAACGAACGTATTTTCTAGACTTTATGAGTTATTTAATCAATAATAACAATAAAATAATTTGTTTAAATAATTTCACAATTATTTAAATAATACGTATTTGTTCAATAGTTAACAAATGACTGGGTATTCGCAAATTACTGATCAATGATTATTTATTTTTTAAAAACTTTTAAAAGCGTCAATAAATCGCAATATTACGTAAAATTCACATCTGTCACTTATGGGGTTTTCTATGGGGACCCATAAGAGTGGCTTAAAATTATTCAACATCAAAATTCATGATTGATTCTTATTCTCTGATGAGTTCTGAACAATGTATTAAAACACGGAATTATTTGTAACATATTATCGCGTTTAAATATTAGATTTACAAAAAGCTGACTTTTTCCCAAGTTAAATCAATGGGAAACTTCATGGTCTTTGCGCGACCCCTAAATATTAACCGATTTTGCTCAAATTTGGAGATTTTTTTTTTTGCATTCAAACAAAACTGGGGGGTGAGAGCAGAGAAATTCGAAAAGTGAAAAATAAGGGCCACCCTAATGCTGAAGCTCTGGTTGTTTCTGGCACCACAGAGTGTGCATACGCGCCATAAAGCCTCCGCGAACAGGGATAATACTGGCATCGTAGCAGTCTAGCACGTCATCCTTGAGTTGATCCGTCCACTCAATGTGGGCGTTTCGCCGGTTCGTCGTCGTGTTTTCATCTAAATTATTTTCAGCACCCCGAACTCTAGGATGATCGGCATTGTTTGCCAACCCGTTGTCGGGAGCTCTGCACGTTCGAACGTTTCGAACCGCATCTACAACATTTTGGTGTTTTGGTGGTTTAATTGTTGTTCCCACGAGCAGCTAGGGAAAGGGTTCGTCCATCATTGTAGAGCCCTGCGTGCAAGGATAAGGCTGGTACTCTGAGAGGTCGCCCGGTATCCCAGAGACACCATCTAAGACACCTCACCCAGGTGCCATCCCTGGAAAATTATCCGCGACTGCTTATTAATTATTGTAACCATATTCAGCAGAAGCCCTTGGCATGGGGACCCTCTATCCGCAACCCGAGGACGCGTTCGGTGGCTTTTTCATAGGCCCTTCAGTTCTATTCCAAAGAAATCCAAACCGAAACTGAGACATGTGGGACAAACTGGGAGATCTACCAACGGATCCCACGAGCATTAATGATTTCTATCTGTCTACCATACCGCCAGATGTAGTATCACAGGGAATTGATCTTATTCATTTGTATCGCGCTATGATGTCGTTTACTTGACAGCTATGGAATCGGACGTTCTATATAGTTTATCCGTTCATCATTGTGTACCGTAGCGCCTAACTGCGTTATTTAACGTTATGAATGCCTCTTTCATGCAGGAAATGTTCTTTTCGGCGTAGAGGTCAGGTATTTTTCATCCTTTTCACAAATGACTAAGGTCAATTCCCTGTGATACTACATCTGGCGGTATGGTATCCAGATAGAAATCATTAATGCTCGTGGGATCCATTGGCAGATCTCCCAAAGTCACATACGGTAGGAATCAAGGTGTCTTCAAGATCACTGTCCCTGGACAGGGCCACGCTTGGACTTCTTTGAACTCCTAGAATTGCGAGGCGCGTTTTCTTAAGCTTCATTGTAACAAGGCATAGGTCGAAAGGATATCACCTGGAACACCCATTGAAAATTGAGTAAGATCGTCACACAGACTTGTAGCTAAAGTAATGTTCAATATAAATCGTGACCTCACCACCTCTCGTAACCTTACGTCTTCTACAATCAGCCCGTATTAAACTTAAGTCCCTAATTCGTATCGCAGAATCGGGGACATGAGGACGAAGTTAAGTTTTTAAGATGACTAGAATATCGATATTATACAAATGAATGACGTCTGCGATTACGCTTGCTTTAGGATGGAGTGATCTCGTATTTACGTGTGACAAGTGCTATAGCTTGCCCCACTTGCTGCTACAATAAGAAAGACTGAAATCACCAAAGGAAATATTTGAATGAATATCCGAAGGTGGGTCATTACTAATATAGAAAAATGTTTATTTCAGCAGAGAAACCATGACGTTACATATAGAAATGCGCGAGACGTCAATATATCAATACACTATCAACTATTGCTTTGATAAATCTATTTTATCAATTAGCAAAATCAGTTCAGGAGCCACATTTTTTAAAACAGCAAATATTATCATATGGGATGAAACTTCCATGGTTATAGATCAGGAGTAAGATTTGGAGAAAGATTTGGAGAAAAATTAATTTTAGTGAGTGTTTTTTGCAATAATATAATTTTTGTATTGCACGCACGAAATGGTCGCTTTTCGAAGCATGTATTGCATGCGGATAGTGACCAATTCCAAAGGCGTGGTAAAAAGCAGTTATAAAAAGAATTTTTCCAGCTGCTGCGCTTGCGCTCTTTGAGCAAGATTACTTTTTCTAGCTGCTGCGCTTGCGCACTTCCAGCCAGATAACTTTTTCTTGCTGTTGCGCTTGCGCATTTCGATTCAGATTTACTTTCCAGGACTGCCAGAATAATAACCTCACTTCATTATGATTTGACGCTTGAGAGAATGATGATGAGTAGCGAATACAGTTTGGACAAACTCGAAGTGATAAGTTACCATAAATGACTGACAAATTACCATCAATTACCGATAACTTACCGAAAATTTCAATAATTTTTGGATACCTGAAATTACTGGAAATTTTTCAATTTTCCATGAATTTCCGGAAATTTGGGAAATTTAGCAATTTTTCATAAATTTCCGGAAATTTTGGAAATTTTTTCAAAAAAGCTTTGGCTACCTGAAATTTCCGGTAATTTAGCAATTTTCCATAAATTACCGGAAATTTTCGGATTTTTTCAAAAAGCTTTGGATACCTTGAATTTCTGGATATTTTCGGTAATATAAATATTTACCGGATTTCTTTACATGGAGACTTTCTAGACAAATTCTTCGACCTACAATAAAGTATTTTTTAGCGTTCCAGAACGTATTATATGAATTTAACATCTTTAATGTTATACTTCATATCTGTACACATGTCTTTAAATAATAGTAGACTGCTTTTGTTATGTTAAAGGCAATTCGTAGAGGCTTCAACAAACTGCCGAATTTAACTCTAATTTGAATTCGTTTTTATTAATGGATTAATATATTACGGCTCTCGGGCTGAGTGTGCCATTTAGTTAAAAGAAAGAGACTATTTTCCCTTCCGATGCTCCTTGCGGAAATGGGCGATTTCGAATTTTTCTGCACTACCTGCGCTTTACACACACAAGAAACTTCTATCCTTCTAGTTTCTTTTATAGTTTCCGTGGAAGATACCTAGAATGCGTTTAGCAGGAACATTGATTTAACCACCAAAACAACAAAATGTTGTATGTGCGGTTCGAAACGATCGAACGCGCAGAGCACCCGACAACGGGTCGGCAAAGAATGCCGATCATCCTAGAGTTCGGGGTGCTGGAAATGGTTTAGATTGAAACACGACGACGAACCGGCGAAACGCCCACATTGAGTGGACGGATCAACTCGAAGATGACATGCTAGACTGCTACGACCCAGCATTATCCCTGTTCGCGGAGGCTTCATAGCGCGTATACACACTATGTGGTGCCAGAAACACCCGGAGCTTCAGCACGTTTCGCATCAGTCTTTGCGAAATCAAGCCGAGTACCTCCGGAAAAATAGATATGTATGCGGAGCGCGTCCCCAACCGCTGCTTGATCAAGCTGCAGACGAAGATGAGGAATCGACATCAAGACCAACCGCAGAAAGCAGGCACCTTCTGGAAGATGATCACAATTTCAGTACAAGGAGGAACATCAACATGCAAGTTCCTCTTAAGCCCCAAGACCAGACGACGCTTGCATCAACTGAACAAGAAGATTGGATAGGCAAGGCAGAAAGCGTCCCGTACTCAATGTAGGATTGACTACATAACATCTGGTAGACCGTTCACGGAAAGGGTTCGAAAGTTCGCCCAAGAACTAAGTATTTTGAATCACACACTAAACAAGTCAAAGCTGCTGACAATCAAGCAGCATAATGTTGACAAAATACGGCAGTTATCCGACGCAAGAAGGAGAATACAAAAGAGGGAGAGATGGATCAGGGAGAATCAACAGTTTCTCGCTGACAATATCATCCGCTTCAAGGAGTTTTGCTACAAGTTCATAAAATCTGAGGAGAAATGTCCATCAATCACTGCCGAAGAGGTGAGAAAAGAACTTAGAGGCACGAAGCACTTTTCCGCTGCTTGACCAGATTGTATCAAGAAATTCTGGTAGAAGAAGTTTACTTTTACACACCAACATTTGACCCGCACAATCACCTCATATTTATAGTCGCACACGACCATTCCGCAGTGGCTGCTGTTAGGACGCACTATACTATTGTCGAAAAAAAGCAACCTGTATGTCGAGAGATGTACGAACAACGAGGCTCAAAAAATGGTGTAGCAGGCTGATCAGAGAACCTGCTTATTGACAGGTGTGTCCGTAAAGATGCTGCAGCCCATCAGCGCGTCCTGTCAATGGCCTGGATTGACTACCGGAAACCTTTCGATTCAACCTCTCATGGACTTATCATCTGCCTGTTGGAAAGCTTGAAGGTACATCCACACGTAGTGAGATGCATAGAGAGATTGATGCCTCTTTGAAAGACTGGATTTACTATCTCATCTAGAAATTATCGTCTGACAACGAACAACGTCACCTTCCAGAGGGGCGTCTTTCAAGGTTATACCATGAGCTCTTTGCTTTTTTACATCACACTTCTGCCTCTATCACTCGCACTACGAAATTCTCCTGGATACCTCTGTGGCGGCACTAATCAGCGCGAGCATAAGGTCACTCGTGTATTTTATATGGATGACCTGAAGATCTATGCATCTGGTAAAAGCAAACTTCAAACTGCTATGAATATCGTCAAGAACTAAACAGGAGAGATTGGGATGGACTTTGGTTTAGACAAGTGTGCCAAAATTAATCTGAAGAAAGGAAAGATTACTGGCGTTCCCAAGGACCCTGAGCGTGTGGATATAAGTGTTATTAGACATTTTAATTCTGGGGAGACCTATACATACCTGAGCGTTCCTCCAAGCCGCATTCAGGACGTAACATCAGTTCAGGAATCTCTCCGGAGCAGATACAAGCATCTTCTTCGACAGATTTGGTCTTCCAATCTGTTGGCGCTGAACAAGGTATCTGCGACTAACATGCTTGCCGTCCCGGTTCTACCCTACTCGTTTGGAATGGTTCAATGGACGAAGAACGAGCTTAAGGCCCTGGATGTCACCCCACGTAAGATCATGCAAATGCATAAAAGCTTGCATATCAATTACTCGGTTCCGCGAATTTTTTTAAGTACAGCTTAATTTGTTGCGAATGACACAGATCCTCTCCTAAAGATGGTCGGGAATCACGAGAAAATTGGCGAAGGAGCGTTCCTTTACAAAGCCGCGGAGCAAGCAGCCGAGACTCTTGGCCTGAATTTTAACATCAGAAGTGAGGAAAGTGCATTACTCCATCTAGATGCTTCACCTCTAAAAGCCGAAGTGAAGAAAGCAGAGGTTAAAAAATTTCGCCAAAAGCTACTCGAAAAAAACAATGCACGGAAACTTTCACAGAAATGTAGAGAAACAGTCCTTGTCGAAGGAGCAAACTTTTGCTTTCCTCAAATCATCAGGGCTTAATTCAGGTACAGAGGGTTTTATTTTCGCATGTCAGGACGGTGTCATTTCCACCTTAGCATTCCGTGACCGCATTTTATGTCAAGAAGTTCCCAGTGATAGGTGCAGAGCGTGTCATACACATATTGAGTACCTAGAACACATTCTATCGGAGTGTCCGATCCACGTAGGAACTACCTATATCTTTAGGCATAATGCGGCCCTAAGAGTGCTTTATTACCATCTGTATCGCTCTCACGTGTTGGTCGCGTCCCTGCCCTGCCGAACACTCCAAGGGAGATATAGTCGATTGTCCGAAACGAGAAGTGCCAAATTTTCTGGAACTACGATTTTCGGGCAGCAGTCTCCGTTGCGCACTCGAGGCCTGGCATTGTTCTCCATGAATTCGAGAAACGAACTATATTCGTGATAAAATTCTCGGCTCCATCCGAATACAACATCACTGCAAAGAAGAAAGAAAAAGAGGAGAGGTATCAAGACCTTAAAAGAGAGCTGCGACGATTGTACCCAAAATATTCGGTGCAAGTAATTGTCCTTGTGATGGGTGATCTGGGAGGTGCGAAACTATCACTGGTTCGTAATCTTAAAGCCATATACCACGTGCCAAAAATATGCCAAGGCACTTGCGAGATGGATGCACAAAGCTGTCGTCCTTGGGTCGCTTCGTGTCCTCAAGACACGAGGGTTTCGCCGGCCTGTCGTTCTAACGTAATTGCCTCTATTTCTTTCCTGTCCTCAGTGTCGGTCGTAAGTATCACAGTCTCCGCATCTGAATAGTCATCGGGAATTATCGATCGTACGTTGAAGAATAATTCTGATTTCCTGATCAAACGCCGCGATTGCTTGCTTTAGCGCCTCTTCGAGGAGGTGATTACTTCTACATCAACATGCCTTAATTCTATTTCTCGAATTGAGGCAACCGGTAGTCGAAATGTTGGTCTGGCCACAAGTGTGGGGATTGATTTTTTTACAAGCTTGATCAAATTATGATAGATAATTGACCTTGCTAGTATTATCTTTACGCCGTATTATCTGGTGCCGTACGCAAATCAGTTGTATATTGTTTGTCCTGACACTGCTCGTTTTATGCGCGCAAGGAGTTTTTCTTCACTTGCTTGGACGATGGGTGCAACAGCCTTCTTGTACCTCCGTACAAAACAATTATCCATTAATTTTTATTAAATTCAATATATCAAGCAGGGAATTTTATTTCAATCACAAAACTGCTGAACATAGCAAAAAGTTTCTACTACTCGTTTTATTCGCGCAAGAAGAAATAAAAATCAGAGGAACCGACGTTATTCTTTTTCATAATTTATTGTTTCCGATTCAGACTCTGGATTGGAATCTAGGGTTTTTAGATCAGTGCAGGTTGCTTTCTTATAACAATTCTGCTCGATTTGCTTTTCAGCGTGGTCAATCAGGGAATCAAAAAGATTGTTGAATTGGTGGATTCACAAACCTGAGATTGAACGGAATATTTGCGGAAGTTTTGTTGGGCTGTGTCACTCTTTTTATATTGTGAACAATTAATTTACCAGCCAAACTTTGTTTCCGAGTTTCAAGCATAACGCTTTGTCTCTTCTTGCAACGGAATTTCGTAGCTGAACGTGGCTTGCATTTTTTTATACTGGGACCAGACATGTTAGACATTGAAAAAGATCTATTTGACTATGAAAAACGATTGAAAGTGAATTTTTGTTTTAAATTCAATCAGTAGGTATGTGAAATTTCGAATATATAAATTATTTGCGTTAAACTATTTAGCATACTATAGCTACATAGTGAACATTAACAAGAAGTAATTAGTTCCACATTCAAGTTTCACTCTTAAATATTAATTGTGTTTAGTTGTTCAGAAAACTATAGATGCATAATTACTCTCCGCTTATTTCAGAGTGAGAATCGACTACTCATTTGGAAATAGAATTCATTTATCTTCTTTTTTTCTTAACTTCTCCACTACGCGCAATTCGAGCATTAATTATGTTCAACTACTTAGCCTACTTTAGCTGCATAGTGAACTTTAACGAAAATTACTTAGCATGATTTAGCTGCGTACATTGAAAGTGTCAATCGAAATAAGCTAAAAACAAAAGAAAACTGTTAAAAATTCATTTAAATAAGGTTTCGATTTTCACCCCCAACTGTTGATTGTGTTCTATCGTTAGAAAATCAAAATATTAAAATATTTCATTGGTAACCCAAGAGCAAAAAGGTAACGGTAACGTGGCAGGACAATGGCGTAATTTTATGAAGAGGCAACGATTTTTGTTTCCAGTGTGATGATATTATAATCAATTTTATTTTAAAATATACAAACGATACACTTTACGTCACCCCTTTGCAGTCTTCAACTAGTATTTAACAGAAAGACTGGTTGCAGGGAGAAATAGAGTATTTTCACTTTCGATGCTCCCTATGTAAATTTGCGGTTTCGAATTTTTCTGCAGTACCTGCGCGTTAAGCACAAGAGAAATGTCTAGTCTTTTAGTTTCTTTTATAATTAACATGGAAGAGAGATAGAATGCGTTTAGCAGAAAGAGTGACAGTACTTTTAAAAAGTCTCCCCTTCTCTATTCTTTTCCCGAGTAATTCTAAATTTGCGTATTTGTTAGCGAAATTCCCTCTCGTTTTGAGATTCGAGAGAAGAATTTTTTCCGTCATACTTGTCACGGTATCCCGCTTCTTTTGGCTCTGATCTTTAAAATTAATTTTTTTAAATTGAAACAACTCGTCGGGCAAGTTCTTTTTCAAAATAGGAGCTTAACGCCCACACAGCGTTAACTGACTATACCTTCTTCAGTTTGAAAATAATCAAAGACCGATCCCGAACCGCGGACTGGCGATTATAACTTAATCTTTTGGAAAAAGTTACCGAGAGAAGAACCACTCACTGGTACGTTCTTCCTCAGACTGAATAATATTTTATCTCATCGGCTAGTGGTAAAAACATTCGTTGGGAATTTTTGATGATTGGGAAGTTGAACGAAAAGGAAGATGGAATTTGCTGACCAATATTCACTGCAATATTTGCTCAAAATGATCGAACGCTATTCATTGCTGTTCTCAGCAATTAGGCAATTCGAAGTCACATTTTCATGTGACAGGAATTTTTGCAATAAAGTTTTTTCAATAGAATTTTTGCAATAGGATTCGCTGAATTAGACATAGTCCGCGAGTCGACAAGCGCATATATGTGTGCGAAAATGCACCTACTTTTATAGCAAGGCGAGTGACGGGTTGCAAGTTGTGCGTGTAAGCGCAACTTTTCTTCCATGTTCTCATCTCTTTCTTTCTACATCCTTTCATTGTAAGATCGCTGAATTCCTATTACTATTTTTTTACAGGTTACAGTTAACAAATTTTGGTATATGAGCAGACACCTTTTAGTGTTGATACACTTTCATTACTTTTGTAACGAGAGCATTTATATTTTATTCGATCTAGAATATTAAACAATAATTGTAAGGAAGACGTGAGGTATCACGAGGCATCATCGGATTAGTCGGTGCATGAAAAATATACATGTATCCGTGCGTACTCATTTAGCTGGACTTTAAATCTAAACTGGTGTGCGTATGTGTTGGCGTATGATCCAGTTTATGCATCTCTCTCTTATTATTTTCTATTTCTAGCTCTGTCCTCTATAAGGCATTTCATCACTACCTTCTTTACTCGGGTACAGCTATATTTATATGAACCTGCGAAAATTTAATTCTAATTTTTATACCTGGACATTAGTTCCACTCATGTTTACCTGTACCTTTTGTTTCTCTTAACCCTTACATATGTAACATTGTCGCATAGCGAACGTCGTTAAACGTTCATTATGATTCTGCCTCTTCTAGTAATTGCCTTTCTTGAATACAACTATGAGTGTATTCTTGTCAGCGTTCGGAAGACGCTTCCCATGTTTTTCCACCACTTGCAGAAGGAATTGTTTCTGTTCTTCTTTCTTCGTCATGGTAGTGTTGAAAGTTGTTTGCAAGAGCAATCCTTCTATCCGCACAATCATTTATGCACTCTAGAGCTTGAACAACAACTTTCTTAGCTTCCTGGCAAGAAATGAGGTTCTCCTAATCCTGAACGTCTTCTTTTAAGAGAGAGGTGTCTATTTTCAATACTTTTAACATGAAATGAGATGCAGGCCCAATACATGACTGCAACGATTTTTTGCTGTCATCATCCCTTCCTTCATATTTATAGAGCGTCCGTATTCTTCATCAGAGTATTTCTCAAGCTGTGAAACCATGTCGTGCTTCGTCTCAGTAGGTACTAGGTCCGAAAAAAGACTGAGAGTTACCATTTATTGACCTAAGTACCATTAGTGACGTTCAATTGTCTTTATTCTGGCTTCGGAAATAGGTGTAAAAGTATTCTCATAGAAATTCGATGTTTTAATAAATGAGAGATCACTCACGAAAACATTACAAACATTAGGACCTTGGATCCATGGCTTAACGTATAATAACGCTACAAAGAATCCAAATTCCGCACATTACCTTCTCTCCCGTGGACTGAGATGAAATTCATTTCCAAAAAGATTGATTTTCAGGACATATATCACTTTGCACATCCATCTTGCACGATAAAAGGCACATGGAGTTCGAAACCTTGGACCATCCGGTGTATTAGATGGATTTTTGTCTAAAAATATCAGTGTTAGTTCCAAAAGTACCTTATAATCATCTCTCAAAATAAATGGTTTGTTGGAATCTTTTAATACTTTTGAAGCGAATGTAGTGGTTTTAATGTTTCCGTTTTTTAGAAATTAAAAGTGTACGCAATGATAGATTATGTTGAATATGAATTTGAATGTATTTATGTAAGTTTCTAAGCGAGGGCAGACATTAATTCTTTAGACCTTCATATCACTGATATTGGTATTTATTTAATAAAACACACATAAGTTCGTGGACTGTATAAATATTTAGCGTGGTAATTGTTGACAGTTTATGTATTAACGCGTGACATGACATTCGAGATAGTTAAGTGTATTCTGCGATGGTTCGGTTATATCTTAGTTGATTTATATTTTTATATATGAGAAACTTTCTTTTACGCCAAATGGCCATGTCTCTGTAACTCCTCTTCGGCTGTACAGGATTGAATAATTTGGTAGGTAGCCTTGGACAATAGATAGAGCCTGAGACCCTTGGTAATAGTACCTCTACCGTATTCTTGTTGACCATTGCGTAATCCATAGAATTCAAATCAGGGCCTTTTGCGGAAAAACCCAGCATCAGCCTGCCTCATCTGCATTTTCTAGAGGGTGTTGCCTATCAGCCCCACCAACCAATTCCATACTTCTAATTGGTTGAAGCTCCCAAGACTTGTACTTCGACTAGAGCTTCAACGCGTCTTTCAAAATGAGTCTAGGTCAGATATAACCGAACCGTCGCAGAATGCACTTAACTCTCTCGAATGTCATGTCACGCGTTAATACATAAACTGTGAACAATTACCACGCTAAATATGTATACAGTCCACGAACTTATGTGTGTTTTATTGAATAAATACTAATATCATTGATATGAAGGTCTAAAGAATTAATTTCTGCCGTCGCTTAGAAACTTACATAAATACATTAAAATTCATATTCAACAGATTAAGTGCACGATAATTGAGTAAGAACAGGTTATAACATTTATATTTCAGAGAATCACAAAAAATACAAGCTAAGGTACCAAGGTAATATAACACTGTGACAGGAGATTAATTAAAATAAAGAATTGAACACGACAAGTACCAGTATACCCGTAGACGTCAAGATGACCCCTGACCGTCCCGCGGCTGGAGTATCGGGCACGGGGTCTTGGGACCTACGTATGGGTCGCATGCGATGGCTTCGGCGGGATCTTGGGCACGAGGCAAGCCGAAAGCGTCCCTTTTTGGTCAGACGCCCGACCGAACGGCGGAAATTTTATACATTGTTATCCTGGCGAGAAGTCGGTCTACGGACATTGTGCCCTTAATTATTAAAATTCGACGAAAATTGCGATATTGTTGAAATCGACTGCAACATAAACTAAAAGATCGACGAGGAATTAAAGGAAAATTTATACAGCGAAATTGTCGAAGGAAATTTGAAAGGTCGAGCTAAATTTGTCAGAATGTAAGTACATTCATCCATAAATGTATGTATATCTCTGGAACTTTGTAGCTTTTCTGTTTATTGTTGGGCCTTCTCAATGAATCCTCCCTATTAGTTTCGTCTCAGGCTTTTATTCGCTTTAATTGTTTCCTTGCTGGTTGGGAGTCAACTAGCTGGCACTCAACACGTTTTAATTTACCGTAAATCTATTCAACTGAGTTTCGAGATTTTGAATCTATAGCTTACAAATTATACCGAATTTTTACATTATGTCAACGAGCGTAGTTGCCTCTATCAGAGATCGGTTGAGTCACAAAAGGCGCGTCCGAGGTCTAGCTGAACGGATCTAAATTATGTGCAGGGAGAGTTCGACTCGGTTGACGAGTTTGACGAATGTTTGATTCCGGACGAATTGGGGCCGAGTGATGAGAATTCTGAGAGCGAACAAGTCACGGACTTTAATGCCTTCGAAATTAATCAACCACGAACCCTAGAAAAGATCTCGAGGTTCAAAACTCGAAATCTATGACTCGTCTGAGATTCGACCAAAACTTGGATAGGTTTGAGGCTAAGTCAAAGTCAAATCAAACAGACACAACGAAAAAAGTTGTTGCTAAGATCCCTGTCGATGAAAAAACAAAATCGGTAGAATCAAAACATCCTTTCGACCGGTCTAAGCTGTTCTGTTTCAATTGTGCAAAATTAGGGCATACGTTGCGCTTTTGTACGTCAGAGCCGCGAATGGTCTGTTGCCTTCATCGCGAAACAGGGCATTTCAACACTAGTTGCCTAAAATACCAGGGAAACGCCAAAAGCCCTCAGTAATTTCTTCTCAGATTACTGAAACCAAGGGCATAAGTGAGGCTACTCAAAGTCCTTCTTAATCCGAAAGGGCCGCTGACACAAAAATCAATTAACAGCAACCAACCTAAATTTTTGGATGAGGTCGACAATTTCACGAATGAAATGCGGTTCGGTGGCCCTGATCCATTGCAGTTGCGACTGTTATATAAAGCTCCTAGTGATTTGGAACATTCTGATAAAGAAGTGGAGCATGTTTTACATGCAAAGCAGGAGAGATCGTTTGGGGAAACTATCGCCTCATTCTCATTTTCGGATGAGAGCTCCGAGGAGGATATCACTGATTCAGTCGGTCTTAAAGAGAAACCAACATCTTTCAGAACTTGGTTTCCAACTCGACTTCCACCTTGCGTCATCGACTGACGAGCACAGAGGAGAATATATCGCCTTGGTAGCGCAACCCATGAACCTAAGAGGTCAATTAGGATACCTGTCGCCATTACATACATCGCCATTTTGTCATTGGTGATTGAGGTTTTTAGGGAGGCTAAGCTGATCTGAAATCGCGGAAAGTGTAGCTTTGCCTGTAAGGAAGTGAAATTTCTTGGGTATCTTGTCGATGAATTCGGCATGAAGCCGAATACCGAAAAAATCCAACCAATAATCGATTTTCCGGTCCCGAGGGATCGGACTTAATTGCGACAGTTCAATGGTCTCCTAAATTGGTATCACAGACATCTGAAAAAAGTAGCCAGGATTCCGGGACCATTGAACAAGTTGACAAGCCCGAAGGTTCCTTGGAGGTGGACCGAGGTTGAACAGAAGGCATTTAACGACGTCAAAAAAGCCCTTATCGAGGCTCCTCGGTTGTACCTCCCAATTCCCGGACAACCCTTCTTTTTGTGTACCGACGCTAGCGACTTCGGCTTGGGACCCGGAAACGTGAATTGAAAACTTGGTTGAGGTTTTAAGTCGACCATTGAGAGGCGCGGAGTTGTAGTATACAACCACGGAAAAAGAATGCCTTGCCGTGGTTTGTATCGTCGAAAAATTGAGGTGCTATTTGGAAGGTATGCCGTTCAAGGTTGTAACCGACCATCAGGCATTGCAGTGGCTTCATGGATTGAAAAATCCCAAAGGTCGGCTTGCCAGATGGGCAATCTATCTTTATCAGCACGACATAACAGTCGAACATCGACTTAGTTGACTTTAGTTGAACACGATTTGTGATTAGGACTGGTAGCAAACCAAATTCAATCTCGTCAAAGGTCAACCTGATAGATTCTCGGAATGGAAGATCGAGAACGACGAACTGTTCTATTATCGCCTGATTACGAAAAAGCGATGATCGATGACGAACATCAATGGAAAAAGGTAGTCAAACCTTGTGACATCATGACTATCCTTCGACAAAACCACGATATCCCACACGCAGGACATCTAGGTCGCGATAAAACACTAGATAGAGTACGCCAAAATTATTATTGGCCAGGTATGACCCTGGATGTTAAGTCCTTTATCGAGGACTGCGAAATTTGCATCAAGGTCAAACACAATCAAAGGCCCATAAGAGGACAATTCACCACCCAGCCCTTACAAACGCCTTGGGCCCAGTTGTCCGTCGATACCATCGTCTCTCAAACACGAACAAAAAGGGGAAATTCTAATGTTTAGCCTTCCACAAAATCCCAAGCTTCGACGACGTTCTCAAGGAGCTGGGCGTTCCACATCTCGTCAACCCGCGAGGCGAAGAACAGTCTCTTTATTTGGCGGCTTGCAGAATCATCACTCAAACCCTACTCAAAGAAATCATCAAGAAAAGGGCGGAGATTTTGATGAAGAAATTGGAGTCCACCAAAGTCGACCGTGGGACCCAAACGTTCGTCACCTACGTTTGGAAGCAACACGTCGCTGGTTGCATCAACTGCAGGTCCAGGGAGCATCATTTCAAGGAGTGTCGCCTTCCGCATCGATCGAGATTCTGCCGAGTTTGTGGAGCGGACGGGTTCGACACTTCCGGCTGCTCAAGGGATCTAGCTCTCTACTGCCCGGAATGTCCAGATTGCAATGTGCAACACCAGGGCCTAGTCGACTGGCTCAGGCTGAATTACGCAACCTTGCCAACGTGGAAGATTCCAACCGACCATCAATACCTGGTCGTCGAAGGGGAGCAAGAGCTCATGAGACGAGTCAATGCGAAATTCGCCAACAGCGAAGACTACCCCAACAAATTGAGGCGATTCCTCATCAGAAAGGATGCCCTGGGCAAGGGGGCAGTTCCGGCAAACCCAGAAGCGCTGAGTGCCATCCAGCTTTCGAAGGAGAAAAGATAACTTGCGGTCAGGTCCCTGACTTCGCGGTTCGTTGACAAAAGTCTCGACGAAATTATGCGGGAGAGGCCAGAGCTGGACGACGGCGAGGAGGTAAAGATCATCATCCCGACTAAATACAAAAAGAAGTCCACCAAGTAATCGCCAGCGGTTCGTCAAACTTTAGATTTAGTTTCGACAGTAATCATGCTATCAGATCATGTTTAATTTTCTTCTCTCGACAGTTGTCGGATTTTTCATTTTATTTTATTTTTATTAACATTAAGTTCGTCGAAATGTGGTTCTTCTGCCAAATTTAACAGCACTACCGACCGGCATTGTGTCTTAATTCGACCAAAACTTCTTTTTTTCTTCGTTCCATTAGGCTAATAAACATAATTACCGAATCTAAATATTTTCTGAGGACGAATTGGGTACTAAGTGATCTCTTATTATAATTATTAATCATTTATTCTATTTCAGAACCACAGTTGTCGTATTCTCACCTTGACGTTGCGGTTTGAAGAGGGAGAGTGTGACAGGCGATTAATTAAAATAAAGAATTTAATACGACATGTACCAGTATACCCGTGGACGTCAAGATAAGAATACTCATTTTGAAGTCTGACACATTCAAATTTGAATCTCGTCGGTATTTCAGATCTTTGACCGTCCCGCGGCTTGAGTATCGGGTCGCACGTACCGCTACACGAAGAAGGTGTGGTGCGCGCACACCCACCTATGATAAGAGGGGAAGAGCGGATCAGCATTAGCGGGACCGGAAGTCGCGATCGTACCACGACCAGGAAGAGCAATTCGGCACTCTTCATTAAACACTGAAACCAAGCAGGTGTTCTGGCAAGGAGGCCGAATTAGGACTCGCGAAACATCGAATAATCAGGCTACGCGTGAACTAGATAAGGATTGGGGGAATACAGATTAGGATTAAATCTCAAGGATAGTTAAAGGCTTCAACAACCAAAAAGCATGGATTGCTGATGAGTTAAAAAAAGTATTTAAAAGAATCTACATCTTCGGCAGTATTCCAGTTAATTCAGTGACGGTTGCCATTTATTCAGCGATAAGGAAAACGACTGCTCTTCAACCCATTCTCATTTGGAAACTCAACAGTCCCGTCCTAATGTACTGAATAATGTGACAAATCAGTTCTGAAAAAAAGATCTTGAGAGAGTGAGCCAATTCATTTATGATCATGTTTAATAGTTTGAGAAATGTCTGACCTGGATTTTCAACCCATTTAACATTTGGGAGCTCATCCAGGCAGCTGTACTGATTATTAAGTTATTACTATCTATGGTCATAATTACTGATTTACAAATTGCCTGACCTGTATTTTCAACCCATTTAACTCGGCTTATGAAAAAATTGGCTCATCGAAATTTACGGATAGTTGTAAACATGGCACTCTGTTTGTGCAAAATTTACTTTCTCTGAAAACAACCAATCTAAATTAAAGAAAACGATCCTGGAAATTAAATCAGAAGCTACATAAAAGAGGAAGATCTAGAAAAATTATTCAGTTTGTTGACAATAGTAAGCTCTCCTTTCGCTTTCGTGCACCCACTTTCCCTTTTTGTTTTTGTTTAACGTGAAGAGAATATTAAGCTGAGTTAAGTTGTCTGTTGTTAATGAAACTCTTTCTTTTAGCTAAGATAGCGTAGTCAAGGTTAATTCTTCTTTGCGAATACAAGATGTTTTTCGCAAAAGAGCGATCAATAATTTTTTGTTCTTATTTGAAGGACCCCGTACTAAATACATTAAAAATGTCTCTCCGCGAAATTGACTTAAATTTCTAATTTGGCAAATCTGTTCATACTGAACAAAATATATTAAGACTAAAACTTAAGTCTATGAGCCGTTTTGACGATACAGTGTGTCAAAAATTGATAGTCAACAGTTTGAGTACACACACAACGCATAAGGGAGATGTACATAATGCATATGATTAAGTGTATGTACATAAGTATGCAAAAGTGTGAGGGGGGGGGGGGTGCAAGCCTGAGTGACTTAGTAACAGAAATGAGAGAGCAAATAACTAATTGATTCATGTAAAAAGTCAAAATAATGGAGTGAGTGAGTGCGTGATCGAGTGAATATGTGCGTGATCGAGCAAGCGAGTGATCGAGTGAGTGAGTGATCAAGTGAGTGAGTAAGCGAGTGACAATTCGACAAAATAAAAATCATAATAAATGATTGTTTGGAAACTTGATTTTCGGTCAAATGAAACTTAGGTAATATGGAATTTCCTAGAAACCTGGAAAGATAATGATTAACGTATTGATTTATAAAATCTGTTTGGATTTTATAAATATTTCCCGCTTGAATGCTGCACTCTATTATTTAAGTTCTTTGCATACGGATATTTTTCCATGAAGTAATAAACTGCAAAGTGTGAGAATCAAACAGCTTTATTAGAAGACACTTTCTGTACAGTTTACAACACACAACTTCAATTGACAAAAACCCGTCCAGCATTATACGACATTGAACTAGCTTAATCGTGTACCCTGTTAGAACGACTGTGAACTTAGCTGACGAGCCCAGCTCGGTTCTCATATGCGCAGAACTATCGGCCCGGCAGAGAGGGGGTCGCGAAGCTACGTGCGTGTCCAGCGTACGCGCGCACGTGAGAGCCGAGCTGCGCTCGTTAGCTAACTTCACAATGACTCTAATACGCTCCCTGCCGGTGGAGATACTCATTTAATTCTGAACACTTAAAAAAGTTAATCACCTTTTCTCCCAGTTATTATTTCACTTTAAAAACTGTCCGAATTCAGAATATTTAAGATTCACATTCGGATATAGAGCAGCGCAAAAGAAACACCAACGATATGCGTAGACAGACGACATCCATTTTGGCTTGGCCTTGGTCCTGTCTACTTAGGCCGACTGGCGTGTGTATACTATGTGGCCGCTGGAGTCAGAGAGCCATATTCTTGCTTCCACGTGGTTCGAAAATAATTCAGAATATTATTTTTCATTTAGGTTGTTACTTCAAGTTTGATCATTTCCGAAAATTGGTATCTCGAAAAGTTTCCCGACTAAACATTTTTAGATCATGGAAAAGTATTTTGCAGAATTAAATCCATATTTAAATCCTTCAAACGTGCAAGCGATCAAGTGCACATTAATTCTAAAGAAAATTTTTATTCATGAAAAATATATCCTGTTCGATATATTTCTTGGAAATCTCAGATTACAATTTTAGGATACTCCATAAGCGGAAATTGGGATATCCCATTTATATTCCGGGATAACCTAGGGACATCTCTGAGTTATTCCAATTTCTGTCCTGTAGAATATGACGTGGGCTATCCCTGGGTTAGTCTGGGACATAGCTGTAGGGGGAAGAAAAGGGCATTTTTCATATGAAGGACCATATATTAAATTTAAGACTGCTCATTAATAAACATTAGAAATACAGTACTCTCGTAATTTATCTACGCGCCTATTTTTTGAGTTGTAGGTAAAGTGCCTGAATTTTTATAATTTTAACATAAAAATTGTTCATCGTAATCCCGGGAAACGTAATAAAGATATGCCTCTAATAAGCTGCAGTTAATAAAAATTGTGGATTTTATAAAAAGCTATTGCAAAAAGCGCCAAGTTTCGATGTTTTCGAAAAATTGTAATAACTCTAAAAATTATCAACCTTTTTTAAAATTCTTGGGCTCATTTTGAAGGTAAGTTTCCAGTGTATTTTGTTAAATTATTGAGATACTTTTATCATTTTTTTCTTAGATTCTGCAACTTGAAAAGTTACTATGGAGACTTACCATTAAAATGAGCCAAAGAGGTTTAAAAAATATTAGCTAGAAAACATCGCAATTTAAAGTTTTCATTATAATACCTTTTTACAAAACCGATATTTTTCCTTCAACTTAGCCTTATTTCACGCAGAATTTTGATACATTTCGCGACACTACGAGGAAGAAATTTCTATATTTTTATTATAAAAATAAAGACACTTTAACAACAACTCAAAAAATAGGCACAATATATGGAATTAATCAATCTTATTTGACGCGCTTTATAATGTTCTCATCCAAATAATTTATATTGAATTTCCATCCACATTTCTTCAGCAAATGACTTTCACGTTATTTATCCTACACATTCAAGCAAAAAATGTACTTTACGCGCATGCGCTTCGTGCATGTCTGATGCGTCGTATCATGCACGCTCGTGATGACACCTGTCCCACGAAAGGTACATTATTATTTGAGCATCGCCGCTTCAACAGATGAATTTGTGTCGAACGGCCGTATATAAGCGTAGGCAATAAGCACTGGAGATGCATTAAATAAAACTCAAACTGATAAAATAATATTTACTGTTTAGGATCACCAAATGTGAGTGTCCGCATGAAATGAGCCCTTATGGCCGGTTTTAGTTTAAGATATATTCTCATTTTTCTAAGTTAAGGTGAAAAATCATTATTTTTGGGTTCGTGTGTGGTATGATATAAAGACCTATACTGAATCCATTGGTACTATACTCATGTCTCTGAAGCAACCGGCAGTGGGCAGATTTCATGTCGTAAGAAAAAGTACAAAACGTGCGCTTATGACACTCAACAACTTTAGATGCGTTTTTCTCGAAAAGTTGTTTTACGAAGTTCCAACTTCAAAAAAAGCCACGGCCGTTAGTTTTTTCACCTGACCGATTCTTCTTGGGCTTTAAGAGGCGGGCATTTACGCGACTATATGACCCTATACATAAATCCATACCGAAAAACTTATCAAGCAGACGCCCACAAAGATTAAATATATATATATATATATATATATATATATATATATTTGTATATATATCAAATATAACTTACTCTGACGTTGCAAATGCATATTCTTTAATTGTTTTAATAACGTCCATAAATTTTATTTTTGACGTTAATGTATGTCCATGGAAAATGAAAGGCATTCCATCAGGTCCGTCCCAACAATCCAATTCTATACATCGACAGCCAGCTTTTAATGCTCTGACATACGCTTGACAACTGCTTATACTACTAATTTGATCGCCCATCAAATACCTAAATGGTCAAATAAAATAAATTGCATTAATCAAAATAATAGAGTATACGACACATATAAATGAAAAAATAGTATAAGTTGTGAATTAGTCTTAAGAAAGATTTCTACTAAAGCATGACACACGGTTTTTTGGATCCACCATAATTGTATATCTTGGGGAAGAGGTGAAATTATGTTATTGGGTCTCGTTTGTAGTAGAGTCAAGAAACAAAAATTTGAAACTGGTTAGTGTCAGCTTCGTCGCAAATACGTTTTTTTAAACGATTGTTGTTATGGATTCAGAAGGATGAAATCACGCTGGTAGTAAAAAACAGAAAATCGGCGTACTCAAAAGCAAAGGTTGCATCGGAACATACGTAATTATACACGGAGAAAATGTATTCAGTAGCCGTTAAAAAGAGTTTCGTAAATGTCAGACAAAATGGTTTTCGGTGAGTTTTAATATTTACTTCAAGAACCTCTATAATCTAGATTGTAACGATTACCGAAATCGAAGCGCGTTGATGCACGTCTGATTTCACGTTGGTAATCGTTACAATTCAGACAATAGAGGTCCTCGGAATAAATATTAAAAGTTACCGAAAAGACATTTTGTCCGACTTTTACCAAACTTATTGCAAAAGCTATAAGGCTAGATAAGACTTACGTATTATGTGAAGAAGCGATCCAATAATGCGACATAGGCCTAGTCATATCTTGAGAAACTTGATCATAGTTGCTATTCCATATATCATTTTGTTTTGAGAACAGGAACGCAATGAATTCATCAAAAGTAAAGTAAGGATTCTCTACATCTCTTTGAGTATCTTGTAAATATTCTCGAATGAAAAGCGATGTGTCGCTTGCATTATTTCCCAGAGCATCTTGTTGTTCCATAATAAGAAAATTTTGAAACTCTCGTAAAGTTACACTTTTCCCCGTTTTGGAATATCTTAATAATTTATTCCAATCAGTGGCGTACTAATGTGTGAAAATAAAATTTGTTTTAAATAAGTTGAGGTGAAATTTTGTTCGAAAGGTTAACCACTTACAATTGTAGCATGAATAGTAAGCCGTATATCTGTATGTATATGTAACTGTAAGTATCAAATTTCTAAAAAAAGTGACATGATGCATAAAAAGACGAATTGGTAAGTGAACGAAAAAATATTAAAATTATACAATTCTGAAATTATAATATTATGACATTGCGTATCGAGGGGTTACTAACTGGGCAAGTCAGGTGTATACATTTACTAAAGTCACTTGAAATCAGTGTACACTCCATTGGTCGAGTTTGCAGCCATTCTCTATGTATATTTTATGTAACATTGTATAATTCCTGCGAAAATCAGAACAAACTTGTGACACATTGCAATATCCGCATTAACCAGACAGTGTCGATAACATGTTCAACACAGCATTTTATACGACCAGGTTCAAGAATTTGGGTAAAGTCTAATCTTGATTTCATTCTTAAATTGTAACCCTTAGAAACTGTTTATACTTCAGACTCTTTCTAAAAAGGTATTAAAATATTAGGCCTGAATTATTAAGATTAGAGTAATTGATCTAATTGCCGGGCTAATAAAATCATGTTTTATTAATTGTTGTGAAGAACTTCATTTCTCCTGGAAATTATTTTTATGAAGTTCTCATGAATAACATGGCAATAAGTGTACATTATCCTGCATTTTAAGTCATAAAATAGTGCAATAGCTGCATTCCATCACTAAACAAAAACCTTGAACAAAAACGCTTTCAAAAAATAGTTTTTTAAACATTTTAAAATTTCAAAATCTTTACTAAATTGCGAAAATATTGTACACGGCGTCCCGGAAGGCGATATAAATGGAGAAAAAATGTAGAGAAAAACTGTGAATGTAGCGTTATTCTACATGGAAAACCAAACAGAATCGACCCCTCAGACCTCCTAATTAGATCGTTTATTCGTTTTACAGTAATTTGAAGTTTTTCAACTACAGTAATTTAATGGAAAATCGACATTTTTATTTCATTCAAGTTCAAATGCTACCAAGTATTATTTACAATGATGGGATACATGTTTTCGATGTATTTTTTGCCGCAGAGAACGATGGTGTTATTAGTTTTACTCTACCAGCCATCTAGAAAGCGCTAATGGCGTTTTTGTCGCGAATTTTTTGGAAAAAGCTGTATTTTTAGAATAATTTTATCAACTAGCGCATTCCAGATGAATTCTAGAATAAAACTAATAACACCATTGTATTCTACGAGAAAAAATACATCAAAAACATGTATCACAATACTGAATATAATTTTTAAATACCCTTTAAAAGTTTGATAACAAAGTGATTTTTTCGCCAACCGGCCGCACTGGCAGCGTGTAGCGCACAGGCGCAGCATTCTCATTTTCATCAAGTTCAAGTACAACCAAACGTTATTTTCAAAAGTATGACAGATGTTTTGGATGTATTTTTTCTCGTAGAACATGATAGTGTTATTTGTTTCAACGTTGGAATTACCTAAAATGCGCTAGAGGCGAAAAATCATCAGAAACGCGGTTTTTCTTCATACGATACACTACAAAACACGCTTCTAGCGCTTTCTAGTCAATTTTTATAATGAAACCAATAATATTATCGTCTTCTACGAGAAAAAAAAACATCAAAAAAATATAACATACTTTTGAAAATAATGTTTGGTTGCTGTCAATCCACTCTTCGATGAAAATAATTATAAATTAGTGATTGAAAAATGTGTTCCTCCAGAATTACATCTACTTCAAGGTTTCGTAAACCATTTGTTTTTTAACGGGTTGGTTCCATTTCTCTCTTCCGGAATAGCATTTTTATGGTCACAAAAATTATCTCTTTCTTCAAAGTCTCATCATGGAAGAGTATTTGAAGGAAACGCCTGTCGCAAACTATTAAAATCTGCTGATATGCTGGACGATCCACAGATTTATAAGAATGTTGGTCGACTTCGATTGGTGCCGTACATAAACGCATTCAAACTCATGGATAAAATAGTTACAAGTTGCTTTTCTGTTAAAAAAGTTGGAAGTGATTTAGATAAAAATTTAAAAGAATTCAAAAATATATATGAAGCTACTGAGAATTCCAAAACTTTGAAGATACACGTGATTTTGCAGCATATTAAAGATGCTCTCAGTTTTCTCGATGGGGATGGCCTCGGCATTTGGTCAGAACAAGCAGGCGAGTCTATCCACCGTGAATTTTTAATTTATTGGAAAAGATTTAAAATAAATGCAATAAATCATCCTTCCTATTTGTTGAAATTAAAAAAAGCTGTAGTTGCATTTTCTTCATCACATCTTTGAACAAACTATGTTATTTATTCAATTATTTGATTATCATAGAAATATATTTTCTGTTTTTGTAAATAATAATTTGTTCATATAATATTGTAAAATGTTTTAAAATATATTCTATTGTTACATAATAATATGTGTATATCATACCTAATCAATTGAATAAATACTGTGATATTAAATAATTATTGTTTTTTATGTTTCACATATTTCTTTGCTCCTACTCGCTTATGTGTATATACAATTTATATTATTCATACACACTCATGTACATATTTATTCAAAGTAGAAGTACGCTTGATAAGTTACAGTAGTGAATTTTCATTTTTAATTATTTATGAAATTCAATTAAATTGCGACTATCAGCCGGACTGACAGCAACCAAACATTATTTTCAAAAGTATGTTATATGTTTTTGGTGTATTTTTTCTCGTAGAAGACGATAATATTATTGGTTTCATTATAAAAATTGACTAAAAAGCGCTAGAAGCGTGTTTTGTAGTGTATCGTATGAAGAAAAGCCGCGTTTTTGATGATTTTTCGCCTCTAGCGCATTTTAGGTAATTCCAACGTTGAAACAAATAACACTATCATGTTCTACGAGAAAAAATACATCGAAAACATCTGTCATACTTTTGAAAATAACGTTTGATTGTACTTGAACTTGATGAAAATAAAAATGCTGCGTCTGTGCGCTACACGCTGCCAGTGCGGCCGGTTGGCGAAAAAATCACTTTGTTATCAAACTTTTAAAGGGTACTTAAAAATTATATTCAGTATTGTGATACATGTTTTTGATGTATTTTTTCTCGTAGAATACAATGGTGTTATTAGTTTTATTCTAGAAATCATCTGGAATGCACTAGTTGATAAAATTAACCTGAAAATACCGATTTTTCCAAAAAATTCGCGACAAAAACGCCATTAGCGCTTTCTAGATGGCTGGTAGAGTAAAACTAATAACACCATCGTTTTCTACGGCAAAAAATACATCCAAAACAAGTATCCCATTATTGTAAATAATACTTGTAATAATACTTTGAACTTGAAAGAAATAAAAATGTCCATTTTCGATTAAATTACTGTAGTTTAAAAACTTCAAATTACGGTAAAACGAATAAACGATCTAATTAGAAGGTCTGAGGGGTTGATTCTGTTTGGTTTTTCCATGTAAAATAAGGCTACATTCACAGTTTTTCTCTAAATTTATGCTCCATTTATATCGCCTTCCGGGACGCCGTGTGTAGAACATACTAGAATTTCTTGAAATGTTTTCCACCGTATCCTTTATTCTGAAGCCATGTGAAAGTATAGATTCCTGAGCAGCGGGCCTAACTATAGCATTTTCATTCTTTTTTCATTAAACAGCTCTGAACCCAAATTATTTACAGCAATTATTAAAAGATAATTTTATTTCGAAACTCCTACAGATTCGTGTAATCTGCATTTGAATCTGCTTAAACTATCTTCGGTTAATATTTATTATCATAGACTGCACCGTGATCAGCCACACTATTTTTCTTATAATTGTCACCACGTTTTGTTGTTGTATTTATTAGGTATGAACCTCATCTTCCAATAAAAATGGCAATGATGACTCTTTTCCTAAGAAAGGAAAATATTTGACTCCTTACGTACGGGTACAATGCATTTCTTTCTGTAAAATGAACCAGAAAGTCATCCTGTGCTTTTTTTTAATCTCGAAAAAGCTTTCCATAAGGCCCACGCGTTATGTCAGCTTAGTTCTGCTCAATATCTATGACAAAATATCTAAGAACGGCCCTTTTATATGAGCAAGGTTTGAACATGGAAACAGTATAAGTAGGTAAGGTGGCATTTGCAGACGATGAATAATTTACGGCAAAATCGAGGGATGGCCTACAGAGGGTGTTCTGTAAGCTGAATAAAAATTAATGTGTTTGAAAGGGGAAACGAGAAATACAAATAAGTACAATTGTATCAAATAAAGCTCTAGGTGGTCAGTTTGCGATTCCTGGTGAATGTCTGCAAATGGGCCAAAAATAAACATTTTGGCTGCTTTTGTTACCATTTTGCAGGCGAATCCATTCTTTCCACTTTTTCTAAAACTAATTATAACTTTTAGTCCGTTTTTTGCCCTTCACGATGCGTATCTGCCCCTTGAGTTGTTCTGTAATTTGAATACAGCCCCTGAGGTATTAGTAGTTAACGCCTAAAAATATGCACTGAAAATAAGGAGCTGTAAAGGTACAGAATTTCACAAACTTAAGCATAGCGCTGGTCCTTATGAGTCCGACCTTACCTGTGTAGAGAAAAGGTTAGATGGGAAGAATACTGGATTTTCTACTTGAAAAAATGTTGGTTTAACAATGAATGAAAATTCAAAAATACAAAAGAGTAACTTCATGCATATTAGATTGAATATGGTTATAGCGTTCGTTAGTGAGCCACAAATTGTTCTCTCTTCTCTTTGATCAACGTGAATGCACTCGTCTCTCCCACCGCTCGCATTGCGCACGCGAATCAAGACTTCCGCCGCTCTTCGGATATCATTCGAAGAATATTTGAAATCAAAATGATAAATCGCTAACACTCGGGCATCCTCAAAAAATAACTCGCGCTAGACTTCGCTTAAAAACAAACTTCTGTATCACGATCTAAGCTCAAAGGTTTGATAATAGTCGACTTGACAAAACTACCGTCTTTAAGAAAATCATAAAGTGGAGGCGCAATTTTAGAAAATTTAGGAATACATCTTCGGATATCATACATCTTAGGTACTTTCCAAAGCTTCTAGGAATAAAATATTGGCCCAAGTCCGGCCAATCTTCACCTAGAATTAAAATATCATCGAGATAGAAAAGAAAAGTACGATCGCCTAAAGGATCTAATATTTTAAACATCAATTATTGGAAATGCAAGAGTGCGTTGATCAATCCAAAAATCATTGGCGTAAGCCCTCAATTTCATCAGGTGTAACAAAAGCAGTATTCTTCTATCGCTTCCTGTGTAAGTGCTAAATCGAGAGATACAATTAACTTGCTCTCCACGATTTTGGACAGATAATCATCCAGACAAGAAAGTGAGAAAGGCATGCGTTCAGTTTGTGTCGAAAATCTACAACTAATCGTGGCTTACCGCTCTTTTTCTTCACTAGAAAAACTGCGCTAGCGTAAGACGAATCGGCTTGAGTAGCATACCTTAATACTTTATATTTACGAATCGTATCTTTCATTGTTTTATGCACTTATTCACTACAGGGAATCGGTTTCTTCGCTACAGGATTACTTGTCGGAATCTCTTTGATATTAATCACGATGACATTACTGCAACCTAACTCGCGTTTATCTTTTGCTACAGTATTCAGATACTTGTTAACAATATCTACTACGTCACATGCAAACTCTGTTCGAGGGTCGTTGTCAAACTGTAAATCCTCTTCATAGACTGGATTCCTGATGACATTCGCTGAACCTCCAGATAAATGAGGAACGCTCGTTCTATTTGTCGTTTCGTTTCGGAAGACTTTTGGCACTGTATTCAGATTCACCATTGACATCAAAAATTCATCTTCAAAAGTTATCACATTATTCAGATTTATCGAAGTAAAAGACCATTGAAGGGTCACACTGCACACGGGCATAAGTGCCAAATTTCGGAAATGCGTTTTATTGGCCTAAAATAATTGTTTAACCTAACTCATATTTCTGTAGAAGATTATGGTCCAGTTCAATTTAGAAGTGGATCAAATTCCATGTTCGGTATTTTTTTTCTAAAGTAATTTGATCTTTTTGCCTGTTCTTTTCACTATTCAACAGAGCTAAGTAATAGCTTGAAAGTACTTTTTGCTAGTACTTTTTTTGCAGGTGGTCGACAGTAATTGGAGGATCTTGGAAGAGTCAAGATGGGTCAGAGAAAACTGTTCATTTTCTCTGACCCACCTCTCTCTCCGCTCTAGACTTCTACTAGCGTCAGATAGTATCCGTATTCTGTCAACAATATGCTGCCTGATGGTATATATCGCATGTAGTCGCGCCATGTAACCTTCTTGTTTAGCAATACTGGTATAGTAGCACTCTATCAGGTCGTTCCGTAAGCTGGTCCGTTCACTCAAAAGTATTGAGATTTTGCCGATCCATCGCATTGACTGTCTTGATTGCCTGCCCCAACTCTAGACTAATTGGCATTGTTGTCAGACCCATTTTCGGGAGCCCTGCGCGTTCGATGGTTTTCAACTGCACTTTACTACCACTATGTTTCGTTTCATTTTGTTGTTACCACGAGCAGTCAGGGGAAAGGGTTCGTCAATTCTTGTACAGCCCCGCATGCGGATGGGCTCAAGTTTTATTGAACCGTAATATAACTTTACAAAATATCAATTCTTTTATTTAAACTTGCTCGAGATGAAATATTGGCTGACTGAAATTCGGTGCATGGAAAAAATGGAAATGTAGGCTACGTTTTCCAAAATTTTGTGAGCGCAGAACAAATAATTTCAGTGAGCCTAGATAATTCGAACATTTTTGCAAATCATCAGTGACCGGCCCTGATTAACTCTCTCTCTCTTGTTTTTTCTTGATTCTGCAGAATTTTGTAGAAGTATTTGCATTACATTAAATATTTTGAATTCTTCTAAAATTTTTAGGATTCACGTTGAATTATTGTAATTTCCTTCAGGTATTTTGAATTGTGCAGGATTCCCTCGATTTCTTAGACTTCGCGTGTTATCTTTTGAATTCTTTCGAAGATTTTAAAGAATTCTCTTAGAATATTTAGGATATTACTTGATTTATTTTAAATTTTCTAATTGCACAAGTCTTTTTTTAATACTGCTGAATTTTGTATAAATCTTTGAATTTACTTGAAAACATTTTATTTTTTTATTTTCTAATTCTCTTGAAAAAATTAGGATGTAACTTAATTAATTTTTCATTTGATGAATTCTTCTGAAAACGTAAAATTCTTTTCAACTATTTCCAAATTAATTAACTTTGGTTGACGGTGAATTAATACTGAATTAAGATGTACTCGTTTTATTATATCTGCAGAATTCTAAGAAATCGAGAGAATTCTGCAGAATTTAAAAGAATTAATTTTAAGAATTCAAGGTTTTGAAAACTCAAAAGATTTCAATGGAATTTAAAGACTTCTGCAGAATTGAAAAAACGAGTGCATCTTAATTCAGTAGTAATCTACCGATCACCAAAATTGATGGATTTGGAAATAGTTTAAAAGAATTGAACCTCTTTGGATCAAAAGGGGATACGCGCGCATTCAGCCTGAGAAGTATTGTCCAGAAAGTCAATTTTTAAAATCGTTCGAATTTTTACTTTAAGGACTGATACTCGTAGAGAATTTCAAGACGCATCCTTTTTTCCTTTAGCAAATATTTTTAGGTTTTGTAGATTTTGAGGTAATTGATCAAAACCAGATTTATCGAAAACCAAAACTCTCAATCTTTTTTCACTCCAACTCGCGCTAACTTAGTCCATTTCCAGAATTTATCAATGTTATTAATACTAAATTACATATTCAAGTATTTTGGAACTACTTGAGGAAAAAAACGCTAATATTTTAATGAACAAAAAAGTTCTTAATTTTTTGTGAGGCTTTGCAAAAATCATAAATTTCAACGTTCAAGCACTTCGTTTATCGAGCGCATTTTAAGCCACGGAAAACTTCCAGCGAGAAAGTTGTTCATTAAGATCCGTAGAAGTTTTCTGGAAAGTTTTAGCTCACTCGAAATAATGGTTAAAATTATAAATGTTTTAAATTGCAAGCGGTAATCTTGGCGCTGCCTTATTTGACTTGAATTTCCTATCGTCCGCTGGAACACGTTCATAGCTGAGCCGGCACGCGCATAGGGCGGCGTCTAGATTGCCGCTTGCAATTTAAAACGTTCATAATTTCTTAACAATGAATCTGATTAAGCTAAAACTTTGCAAAAAACTTCTGCAGATCCTAGTCAACGACTTTCTAACTGGAAGATTTGCGTTGCTTAAAATTCGCTCCATAAACGAAGCGCTTTAGCGTTGAAATTTATGATTTTTGCAAAGCCTCACAAAAAAATTAAGAACTTTTTTGTTTATTAAAATATTAACGTTTTCCTCTCTAAACTAGTTCCAGAAGACTTTAATATGTAATTTAGTGTTAATAACATTGATAAATTCTGGAAATTTACTAAGTTAGCGCGAGTTGAAGTGAAAAAAGAAGGAAATTTTTTGTTTTCGACAAATCTAGTTTTTATTAATTACCTCAAAAACTGTAAAACCTACAAATATTTGCATGTTTTCAGAAAATTTTTAAAAATTAAAAATAAATCAATTTATGTCCTAAATTATTCAAGAGGATTCAAGGATATTTAAAATAATTCCATGCTTTCAGAAAAATTCAGAGAATTCAAAACATTTAATTGAATTCTACATTAATCAGGGACGGGTCACTGATTATTTGCAAAAATCTAGGAATTATCTAGGTTCACCGAAATTATTTGTTGTACGCTCATGGAATTTCGGAGAACCTAGCCTACATTTCCATTTTTTCCGTTCACCGAATTTCAGTGAGCCAATATTTTATCTCGAACATGTTTAAATAATAGAACTGATTTTTTGCAAAGTTATTTTACGATCGGATAAAACTTGAGCCCATCCAATTTAAACAGAAAAACACATTCGTAATCGCATTTTTTTGTGAATGCTTTAGCAAGGTGTAGTTACCGCCGTAGGAGAAATTTCTTTTCGGAGTCACACGCAACTTGCAACTAGATGTTCACCTACATGCAATTTCAATGCCCTATAGTACCCGAAATATAAACCAGAACCAAAAATATTTTGAGACTTTTCGATTTGAATTTTTTTTCCTATGCGCCATTAGAAAGAACGACAATACTCGTAGGACACCCTGTACACAGGATGTCTCAGACTCAAGTGTACGGACTTGTATGACTTGTATGACTTGTATGACTGTATAAAAATACAAAAAAAATAGATATAAAATTCCTTTTCCAAAAATCAGTTGAACTTTTAGTTTTTGAGTTATAAAATATTTAGGCTGGACCAATCAGGAGCGCGGTATAAACAGTCATGCGTGCGTGAGCGGGAGTCAAACATAGTGTGGTGACTGCTGTGCTCCCGCCGCTAAGCCGTCGGACTCCCGCTCATGTACGCGCCTCTGTTTATACCGCGCTCCTGGTTGGTCAGGACTAAATATTTTATAACTCAAAAACTTAAACTGATTTTTGGAAAAGGAATTTTCAATTTATTTTTTATTTTTATACAGCTATATAAGTCCGGACACATAAGTCTAGGGCACCCTCTATATATAATCAGACGCAATAACGGGGTTCGTCCGATCTTGAATTTGACTGTGATAATTGCACAACTGACGATAAAGTAGAAACCACAAGATAACTAAAAGTAGAATGCCACAGGAGGATAAAGACTCAGTGGATACCGATAATTTAATGAAGCATGTTTACTGAAAGAAATTTTGTATTGGTTTACCCGATATAAGATAATTATATATTACGGAATAATCAATACATATGCATATGCTTATAGACTAAACATATCAAATACGATATACAAATGAATGTATTTTAATATTTTGACGGCTCATAGTCAACATCATTCACCTGATAATGTACAACATGCAGTGTACAAGTTAATGATTACGTGAATACACTGGAACCTGGAATTAGTTACATAGGATTCACTATAGTCCACCGAGTATAGAGGCGCAAGCTACAACCCTTATACGTTCTCCTGGCCTTTTTTAGATACGAAGGTAAATGTAAGTTTCAAATGTGTCAATTAACTCATTATCAATTATTTGTCTTTAATAAGAATTAAATATTCTGAACTACACCTCACTTATTTCAAACATTGTACTGACGCAATCCCTATAGGAATTCTAGTGATTTCTCATATTTCCATACTACCCTTGCCTTATGCTCGGGACGTGACATTTTTTATAATGTGTTTACAGCTCAAATTTCTTAAATGCTTTTATTATATTGTCTGAAAGCGATACTTTATGTATCAAAAAGCCAAGTCAACACACTTACCCGTATTGACCCTAATTATAATTAATCGCAATTTTTGAACGGACTGAATTCTTAATTAACATGCTCACTAGAAGTGATACTTCTCAGCATATCTGATCAATTGATCCAGTAGCCGATGGGTTAAAAAATGTTACTACAGACGGAAAATTGATATCTTTTGTTTAAATAATAAACCAGTATTTTGAAACTGACACTGTTATGCTTTTTTAAAATACTTGCTGCTTATGAAATTTTATTCTTTTCGCCAATAAATTCATCATGTTCTCCGGAATTCATTGTAATCCATTTTACAAAATCTCAATTGTCACTGATTTTCTCTGATCTGTTCCATTGAAAGATTCTGTCTATTCGTATTTTGCATCCCCGTTCTAAGAATTATCATTTTTTTACTGTTTATCGATTCGAATCTATATACCGATAAAATCTCAGAGTTGCCTCTATTAAAAAATGTTTCATTATTATTATTTCCTAAAGCTTTTTCAAAACGAAAACTGATATTTTTCGTAACTTCCCATGGGTCCCTCTGTAAATTTTCCATAACGTCCATTTATGTAATAACCGCCGCCTATGCTCTCCGTAAATCAGAAATTTATACTGGAATTAAATAGTGGTTAACCCTTCTTCTTGTACATTATACGCCAAGTACCTCAAAACTTCATCGTATGCATATTCTGAATTACAACTTACTTGATCATCAAACATAAGTTTATGATAAAGGGTAACAAAGTCATCAAATCCTAACTCAGACCTGTTTTTGGTATCTACGTCTTGAAAAAGCTCCCTGAGCTTATTCGTTGCAATTTTACAATTCACTCTTGGCAAAAATGCTTTTACATCCTTCAATGTAACCCTGAAAAAAATAGTTTAAATGTATATCAAAGACGATACAAAAATTTAAAAATATGAGGAATGAAGAGCCGATGTCGTGTTTTGACTGCAGACTTTTAGTGTTGGTTATCAATTTTATTTATATATTTTTTCCATTTTCTAAAATTATTTGAATGTGATTCTCTTCTGTCTTTTCGACGAAATCAATTATATCATCTAGGAATACACCATTATCGAAATAATAAACTGAAGCGATTAAAAAATATGAAATACATTATTAAAGAAATTAATGAGAATTTCTATCCGCCTAGAAAATACCAAAATATTCGTATCAACACATCTCCCCTTCATGTGATAGTGATATTTGTTTTAGGATACATACATGAAAAGTGCATAATCTTATGACATTATCAGACTAGGTGTACAACCGTTAATTTACCACAACAACATTTAAATTACATTAGACTATAATGAGACTAGAAATACATCGCCAAGTGCTTGGTTTGAATTGAATAGAAATCCGGAAACTATTAGCCTACACCGGAAAAAAAGTTCATTAAAGGGTGTAAGCTTTTTGACTGTTGAATGTAATCATTATACATGTCTAGAAAAGATTAACCGAGAGGCCGCACAGCGGGCTAAAGTGAAAAATTTCGTGACAAAATTGTAGAACTTTTGATAGGAATGAGCTAGGGGGATGAACTTTTTTTGGAATCACAGATAAATAACTATAGAATAAAGGAAAAATACGGAAAAGCTGACAGAATATATTTTTGACCTTGAAAATGTAGTTAAGTTTGACATTTTTTGCCAAAAAGTTATGTTATTTGATACCATGGGCGCCCAGACATTATACTCATCATGCTACATATATTTTTTCATAGATTTTGTCATGCCGAATCGGAATCTGGGCTTTAAATCGGCCTAGGACTTTCTGTTCGCGAGAAAAATGCAATTGAATGATCTATTTTAAACCTCTGTGGCATGAATGACTTCCACTAATGTAAATTCGACTATTTGTCGTATTAAAGAGATTTTCGGGTCGCCGATTTCGAGTATAAAGTCAAAATGTCGAAATTCGAAATGACGGATCCAATATGGCGGACAAAAATTGTAAGACCGAGCTGATATGACCAAAAATTACTGTACGGAGGGTTTTTGAGTCGCTGATTTATAATCTCAAGTCAAAATATCAACATTCAAAAAGGAGAATTCAATATGGCGGAATGTCAGTGTAATAAGATAACCAATTTTATTAAATATCGATACTTGGGTTTTTTTTTTTTAAGTCGTCCATTTCGAAGCTGAAGTAAAAATTGAAAAATTTTAATTTTCTGATGCAATATGGATGACCAAATTTGTAAAAATGAAACAGATTTAATCAAAAGTGCTACTCAGGGGGTTTTGAGGACGTTGAGTTCAAATCTAAAGTTTAAATCAAGCATTCAAAATTTGATGTGAATTTTTGTGGTTTGATGAGCTATCGAAACGCAATGTCATCATCAAATTTGAATGACGTAAATGCTTTTGTTCAGAATTTAAAGGCATGCTGCCACAAAATCGCTCAGAATATTTACTCGACATTTCTTCTAAAAGGACAAAAAAATGTATTCAGAAAACTTTAGGTCTTTCAATATGCATCTGTTGTCATGGAGAAACAAAAGAAATAATTGCACCCAAAACAATATAACCTTTATTCTTTACTGTAATTGACATTCTAAAGAATCTGCCTTAGCGTTCTATTTAGAATATGATTATTCAAAAGCCAGATATAAAGCATTAGTAAACGACACTCGAGCTCGAAGCAGTCCTATTTACCCAGCATACGATTACGTAAATGAGGCAATGCTTGAATGCCAGCCACAAAATTACAAAATATCAGAATCTGAAGTTTCTGTCCCTTTACAAGAAATTTTGAAAAAATCTGCTGAGCGATTGTGTATTAGTGCGGCTTCACATTGCGATGAATACAATTTGCGTCATTTAGAACTAATAGTGATACTGGGTTTCGACAGCTCTGCTATCCAAAAGTATAACCTAGTAAGTAACATTTCCGATAGAGGTCTTTTTTTTGTGCATAAATGCTGGAAAATAGCCTTTGCGACAAATATGACTTACTAGGTTATACTTTTGGACAGCAGAGCTCAGCAGGCCACATAAATCCACATCAAAAGAATGAGAATTCCGAAAACGAAAACTCTAACCCTCTCCAACCTCTATTTGTTAGTAGAATGATAATAATGAAACTACGAAGCTTGAATGATAAATGCTCTTTGGTGAATCCGACACCACAGAGCGTTCGTTTTTGTCGACCTCTAAGAATAGAGTTGGAAAAAGAGGACAATGAAGCGACTATTAAAGAATATAACCGTTTGAACAAAGAAATAAAACACCTTTTACCACATAAATTCAAATTTCTAATGGAAAAGTTGTGAAAGTAAAATTTAATGTGTCTCAGACTTTGTTCAATGGAAAGTGCGCTAATACGATTTTGGGTAACCAAGCTAGTAGTAGGTGTCCCATGTGTCTCCGAACTGCACACGGTTTCAGTAATTTAGAAGATACTTTTGATCCTGAAGAATCATCGCTGAAGGTTGGTTTGGGGTTCCTACATGCCGAAATAAAAGCGTTTGAGCATCTTCTTCATAAATCGTATCGCATTGAAATTCAATTGTGGGACGTGCGAAAAGATGTAAAATGTGAGTTAACAATTTACTATTTTCAGCTACAATTTGTTAAACATCTTGCATTTTTGTCAAATGATATACATTTGTATTTTCCAGTACAATTCCAACAGCGAAAAATTATTATACAGAAGAATCTCTATCAAAACCTAGGGGTTCGAGTGGATCAGGTATTACAGGGACATGGAACTACAAACGCTGGCAATGTTGCAAGACGATGTTTTCAAAATCCAGATGTATTTGCTGGAAAACATCTTGTTTACATTATCAACTGTATTCTTGGGTCCGAATGCGTCCCACATTGCATAAGCTGCTTAAACATGGATGTGAGATTGCAAGACGATTTCCTGTTCCCATTGTCTATTATTCAGAGGATGCAAACGAAGCTTGGCACAAACTCTACAGAAGAAGTAGACGTGCCATTCACGACAGAATAATAGAAAAAATCGAATAGTGGATGTATTTAATCGAGCAATCTACCTTACAGATCCTAAGATCTCATTAATACTCATACAAAACCGCTTGAAATTCTTTAGAAAACAAGAGATTTCAACTAATGTGCAACAATTTGTTCAAAGCGAGTAAGAATGAAATTCATTTTTTTCTTAAAACATATAAATAAACGTTACTTATTCCTAATTCAATTTCGAATATTTTTTTAGCGAAACTGATGATGAAAGAAACTATAGTAACAGCGGAAGCGATGCATCAATTCACTAAGTAATACTACCATAAAATAAACAGTAAGTATAATAGGTTGAAATATAATATTCACTATTTTTTATGCTTAAATTTAGACTTCAAATTTGAACTCAGAGACCTAAAAAAACCTCCAGGTCATATTTTTCAATCAAATCTGTTTTATTTCTACAAGCTTGGTCCGCCATATTGGATCCACCATTTAAAATTTTTGAATTTTGATTCTAGATTTGAAGTCGGCTGCATGAAACTCACACGATAAGCGATTTTTAATGAAATCGGTTATGTTAGTACACTGAAATTCCGCCATATTGGATCCTCGTTTTCGAATGTTGACATTTTGACTTGAGATTCGAAATCAGCGACCCGAAAACCCCCCGTACAGTAATTTTTTGTCATATAAGCTCGGTATTGCAATTTTGGGGGGCCATATTGGATCCGACATTTTAAATTTTGACACTTTGACTTTAGATTCGAAATCGGCGACCCGAAAACCCCCAGTATAGTAATTTTCAGTCATATCAGCTCGGTCATACGATTTTTGTCCGCCATATTGGATCCGATATTTTGAATTTTGACATTTTTACTTCATATTCGATATCAGCGCCCCGAAAACCTCTTTAATACGACAAATAGTCGAATTTACATTAGCGGAAATCATTCGTGCCACAGAGATTTAAAATAGATCATTCAATTGCATTTTTCTCGCTTGACAAAATCTGTGAAAAAATATATGTAGCATGTTAAGTATAATGTCTGGGCGCCTATAGTATCAAATAACACAACTTTTTGGCAAAAAATGTCAAACTTAACCTACATTTTCAAGGTCAAAAATATATTCTGTCAGCTTTTCCGTATTTTTCCTTTATTCTATAGTTATTTATCTGTAATTCCAAAAAAAATTCATCCCCCTAGCTCATTCCTATCAAAAGTTCTACGATTATGTCACGAACTTTTTCACTTTAGCCCACTGTGGACGGCCGCCTAGATATCTAAAAAGTTAATTAAATTTTATGGAAGATTTTAAACCGGCCTAGTGTGTCATTGGGTAGCATACTAGCCTCTAAGCCGATGTACCAGTAGAATAGAGCTTTTATCGTTGTGGAGACATAGGCTGGTACAGACCCAGAAAAAGTTTGTTCCCTTTATATTTTACTTTATAATACAAATAACCAAATGTGTTCCTCATGTAATTTTTTGTCCTATTTAACGTAGTGATAGATCATAAGAAAATACGTACATTTCTCGAGAATTCTCCATAGCATAAAACTCTCTTCTGAGCCATCTTTCCACTTGCAAAGGATAAGGTGCATTTATAGTATCTTGTACCAAATGCTTTAATCCTTTTACCCATAATTCACATTCCTTTTCACTCAAAGCTAGAAGTATGCAACAACTCATTATTTACAATTTATATAATCATAGGATTGTCAGAAAGAACTTACCCATAATTGCAAGAGTTTTTAATCGAAACTCGGAACCATAGAAAATATTAAGACATTTAAGATTTTCTTTTCTTCTTGCATCTTCTGACAATTTATCGAAGTCCTTGGCATTGCTTCCAACCCGGATTTCTTTTATATCCCTTATCTCAACTATAAATAAACAAAAAATAAGTCAGTCCAAATATACAAAAGTTATGAGCCCTCACAGCAGCAGATATCCACGGAATACCCCATTCATGTACAGTGCCGCCCAGGAGTATGAAGACATAAAACACGAGCGATTAAAAATATGCCCTTACTTCTCGCAGGTTATCATCGGAACAAAATTATATAGAATAAGTTATAAAAAAATAGTTCAATATTTTATCAAAATCCACATAAAATCAGTCCTCCTTAAAGGATTTTTGATTATTAGAGCCTGAGCTAATAAGTGAGAAACACCGATCTTCTTTCTAATTTTTGCCAATTTTTATCATTCAACTTAAACTCCTAGCAAAATCTAGGATACTGACAGAAGGAAAGAAGATCGAGCACTGCTCGGCCGAGCGATTTTCGTCTTTCGCACGGCCATACATTTCAATGATAATTCGAGAAAAAGTCAACCCTTTAACGGTTTGTTGGGCTCATTTTAAAACAGAGACTCCATGGTTCATTTTGCGCCACTTTCAATTTTTTACCATTATTTCCTAGAATTAACAAGTAGTTAAAGGTGAATCACAAAAAAGGGAAAAAATCATAGCCTAGTCCTGGTGCAGTCCTGGAGGGTACTGTACCAGGCTGACTTATGGATACCATAGGGCGGAAATGTCCCTATATCTAGGATATCCCAGGAATCACAGGGCGGCGGTTCAGTAGTTAAATTTTTAGAGAAAACAGAGGACTTTTTATTAAGAAACGGAGATTTTCATAAGGAGATATATATTTTCTAATACCAGTGGTAGAAAAATGTCAATAAATGCAACTCTTACAAGAAACTTCAAAATTAACAAATAAAATAAAACTTGGCTCGTGGGGACTGAGTCAAGCTAAAATTACATAAGCACGAAATCGTGCAATGCTCCAAATATTTAAACTTTGTACTTCGATAGTTTTGAAGCTCTGGGCTATTAAAATAATTAATTTTTTATAATTCTTTTTTAGAAATAGTGGAAACTGATAAGCTATCATTTGTAAATAGAAATAGAAAACAATACAAATAAATCACTGCGATGTAGAGGAAAAAACTACGGTTTTACCTGCATTTAGACTAGAATCGATAAGCGATATAAAATTGATTCGATAGATGGATTGATAGTAAATTATGCATCTAGTGAGAGGCGTAGCGGATTCTAGACGAGATCGCGTAGCAATCAAGCGAGTAAGATTGCTTTCTTGCACATGGCGCACACGACATTTTGTCGAAGTACCCCGCGGAAAATTCATTCTAGGAGGCCGTTGGGAGAAGACGGAGTTAACAGTTTCGAGATTGTATTGAAGGAAGCGAACGCAGTGGCGGGGGTCCAGAGGCACAGCCAATATTGGCTGCCCAGCAAAAAAAATATATATACACACACATCTCAATTCAATCAAGACAGAGTTTATGTGATGGACGGGCAAAATCTCAATACTTTTGAGTGGACGCATAGACTCAGGGACAACCTACTAGAGTGCTATGATACAAGTATGGCCCCTAAACGAGAATATTACATGGCGCGACTGCATGCTCTGTGGTGCGAGGAACACCCAGAGCTCTCGCATTTTTTGCATCAACGTCTGCAAAACCGTGCCGAGGAACTCCGGAAAAAGGGTTAAACAAGGGGAGCGCCTACTTAACGGCAGCTAGAACAAGCTGCTGACCATCAGTCAGCATATTGTTGATGGAATACGGGTTCTATCTAACGCTAGGAGAAGTCTACATTGAAGAGAGAAGTGGGTCAGAGAAAATCAATAGTTTCTCTGAGACACATCTCAACTCTTCCATGACCCTCCAGTACTGCAAACCACCCGCCGAAACCAGAGGACCCAAAGAATTAAAGGCCAAAAAACTTTTCTGAACACACAGCTATCCAAAATGATAGATTTGTTCAGGCAATCGGACCTGTGTGGCGAGAGATGTATGAACAACGCGGCTCAAAGAAAGGCGTAGCAGGATGTCGAGAGAACCTGCTCATCGATAGATGTATCTGCAGAGTCGCAGGATCATACAGGCGCTACCTATCAACGGCCTGGATTGACTACCGGAAATATTTTTATTCAACCTGCAACAGACTCATCATCTGTCTGTTGGAAAGCTTAAACAAACGTCATATTTCATATGGGCATCTTTCAGGGCGATACCATGAGCTCTCTGCTCTTTTGCATCACACTTCTGCCTCTATCTCTCGCACTACGCAGTTCTACTGAATACCTCTGCGACGACCAGGGATCCGTCCAAAACTATCGTTTCGTTACGTTACGTTATCCAAAAAGTACCAAATCTTTTGTTTACTTTTCGTTACGTTTTGACAGATTGGAACAAAATTAAAAACGAAATTGTTATAAGTTGATATTTTACCTGTCTGCCTTTTAATATTTATATTAGGTGCACAAGGATTCGAATAAACTACTTTTTTCAAAATACGCGTGATTAAAAAATTTCGTTACAATTTCGGTATTTTGAATAAGGTAACCTAAGTCGAGTGAATATAGTTACGTTTTGGCAGTATGGAAACAGAACGAAAATCACGAAAGTATTTTGTTTCGTTTCGGTCAAATCCCTGGCGACGACACTAATCATCGCGAGCATAAGGTCACTCATGTATTTTATATGGATGACCTCTATGCTTCTGATGCAAGAAAACTTCAACTTGCATTAAGCCCTGAGCTTGTGGATATAAATGTTATTAAACATCTTGTCATTGAACAGACTTATACATACGTGGGCGTGCCCCAAAGCAGTATTCAGGACGTAGCATCAGTGAAGGAGACTCTCCGAAGCAGATACAAGCATCTGCTTCGACAGACTTGGTCTTCAAATCTGTGGGCGTTGACCAAGGTATCTGCTACTAACATGCTTGCCGTCCTGGTTTTACTCTACTCGTATGGGGTAGTTCAATGGACGAAGAACGAGCTTACGGCACTTGATATCGCCACGCGCAAGGTCATGCATATGCAAAAGAGCTTGCACATTAATTCATTAGTTCTGCGATTAAAAATTTCACTCTGTCAAGGCGGACGAGGACTTCTGAATCTCCATTGTCATCATAACCAAATTTTTCTGAGTACAACTTAAATCGTTGCAAATGACAGAGGTCCTCACATAAAAATGTTCAGAAAACACGAGATGGTTGGCAAAGGAGCGTTCCTTTACAAAGCCGCGTAGCAGGCGGCCGAGAACCTTGGCTTGAATTTTAACATCAGAAGTGGGAAAAGAGCATTACTTCATCTAGATAACTCACGCGATGGGTGTCGATGGAACTCAGCCCAAAAGGTCTTGGTCCTGCCGGTTTGTATAGTTATCGAGTTTAGTTTTGTAGAAATAACACTAAAGTGATGAGTTATTGGCAGAAACGCTTTTCTGGGCACCTAAAAGGAGGCTGTATATGTTAAACACTTTGCGAAAACCAAATTCCTTTTGAATGATTTAAAATAGGTGAAAAATGAAAAAAAAATCAGTTTTTATCCAAATTGTTCCTTGTTGATGACTTCTAATGCTGAGGCACGCTCGACGAAAATTGAAGGGCATAAAATTAACTGTGAAACTGAAAAAATCAAAGATTATACCTCTAATAGTTTAGGAGATAGAGCTATTAATACCTATTTTTCATTAAAAAAAACTGGACTGAAAAAAATTTCAATTTTAGTTTTTCCAAAATAACTCTGTTCTTGTGCATTACAATTGAAATATGTCAGAAAATAAGTTAAATTAGACTAAATTAACAAAAAATCTGAAAAAATACAGTGCTCTAGCTCTGATGGAACTGCAGTTAAGGCTTCTTTTAGGGAACTTATATATAAGTTAAGTTTCTTTTGACATTTCTGGCTTCTGCTTCCTTCGGTTTGAACAAAAAAATACACACAAGAATAGAAATATATAGTTCTTTAATAAAAGGGAGAAATCAATGTGTTAGTTACAGTATTACTGGCTACAGTCGAACAACAACATGCAAGAAAATTGAAATCTTTATTTCTACTGAAATTATTTGATCCTTTTGTACAAATAACAGCGCAACACTTGATAATTTTTGTTACGTATAAAAAATTATTTTTCGTGAATATTTAAAGGAAACCTTGAAAATATTGTTTGATATAACTTAGCGAGGCGTAGACTGCTCTGTTCTCAGTATCAGTCAACTCGATTAAGAATCAAGTGTTGAAAATATAGACTCATGTAAACGGGGAATATTTTATAGAGAATACTAAAGATCGTACATATGAAGTGCAATTTGAATTACGGAAGAACATTTATTATACGACTTTGTGAAAGTCTTATCAGTTACTAATATCAAAAAGAGTTAACGCTGTATTATTCACAGAGAGCACGCTGAAGCCTGGCCGCGTAGTCCGGATGATTCTTAGAGGTCTCGTATTTTATGCAGACATTTCGGAATCTGCGTGAACAGACCCCGTCGCCTGTTTATTTTTTTTGTCTAAAAGCAGTGTATATTTTTATTCTTTTATGTACATTTTTTGACGTCGAATGAAGTAGAAGCAAGAAGCTGCAAAAGAAACTTAAAGTATATATAAGTTAGTATTATCCTACAGGATTCCAAAATTCTAACCCTTTGTTAGAAGATTAGGGATCAGATACCGCGGCACCGCATTCTGAAATGCGTAACGGAACGTATGTTGTCTTGCAGAATTTTCTATCAAAGAGACAAGAAACATTCGAACCGCTGTCTCGAGGCGGTCAACAAAGTAACTATGTAGCAACTAAGGCACCATGCCGAGTGATCACACCCGCTTTTTCAGGGTGGAGTATACAAATAAACCTAAGAAAAACGAGGGGCAAAACTCTTTGCGGCATCCGCCACAAAGCAGGAGCGCAGATCAGCCGTACAGTAGGGACGTAGATCAGACCGCAAAGTAGGTATGTAGATCAGCCATACAGTAAAGGTGTTGATCAGCAATATCGAATAGCTGGCAAAAGCCTATCACAAATCGCGAGGCAATGGAATGTTACTTTTCCCGGTCAGGGCAAAACAAGCGTTATTACATTTTTAGATAGGATCGAAGAGGATAGGGCTGTTGATTCTTTGAACCAGATGTAAGTTTTAATGGCTATGCCCTTCCTCCTCGATGGAATCGCGCTAGTCTGGTTTAGGCATAACAGACATTTGTGGAGGTCTTGGTCACAGTTTAAATATCACTTCTATGCAAGGTTTGACGATATTAATTATCACGAACGATTAGAAGAGCAAATAATCACTCGTAGAAAAGGCCCAGAGGAGTCTAGCGCAGATTACCTCACGTACATGATGGGCCTGTACCGTCTCTACCCGTGTCCTATCCCTCTTGAAGAGCAATTAGATAGGACCTACCGTAATATGCGATACCAAATTAGGTGCGCGATTAGACACTGCGATTTCGGTTCATATAACGAGTTGGCGGCTTTAGCGTAGGACTACGAACGGTTGGCCGCCAGAGAAGACGAGGACGCGTTATCACCGGGACCGGAAGAATCATTTTTGCCAGAAAATGCATATCGGCCAAATAAAAATTAAACAATTAAAGGTGATGACAAGAAACACAACGAAATTTCGGTGGCGGCTATTGCTACTAATGAACCCAGAATTGATGTTGGCATTGAAGACCTTAAATAACGGAGTAAATCCATGGAGAGCTTGTTAAAGAATGATAGGGATAAGAAAGATAGTGCTAGCGTTAGCCAATTATCCAACATTCTCGTGGGTTTAACGAACCAGATCAAAGACCTAAAAACATATATTCAAATTAGTACAGATTCTGGTAGGCATTCAGGAGAACCTAGGTAATCCGATAGGAATAGTTGGGGTAATAGCCACACCAATAGTAGACCAGAACGAGAGGGTAAAAATAAGAAATGTCTTGAATGCCTAAAGGTAGGTCATGCATTCCGTTTTTGTAAGGAAAAGAAACGTCTGTTCTGCTTTGGTTGCGGGACCGACGGTGTTGTAAAAAGGGAGTTCCCAAAATGCAAGCACAAGGGGAATGAGTATGGGAGGAAAAGTCAAGACCCCTAGTTCCTCCCGAGTCGAATGAGGGCACACTTGAAGAGAATATAGAAACTCCGTTTGTTTCGAAACCATTGATTAGAATAATAGCCACGCCTTTCTCTAAAACTAATAATCGTGTAGTTGTTCACGGTGGGCAATATATCCAAACACGCGAAGTCTCGAGATTGGACCACGTACTCGGGGTAAATACGAAGACCGAGGAATCGGTTGAAATTATTAGACTGGATGACCCACCAGACTTTATGGCAAATCACTCGAAGTTAACCCTGGTGGTGTTTCGAGGGGAGGGAGGAGCCGTTGCCGGCTGTGGTAGAGAAGTCAACCCCTTGGAGACCGAAGAAGAGGTGGCAGCTCGGGACGGTGTCCGGGAAATTAGTCCGGCCGATGTAGATATTCCGTTGTGCGGTGAGATTGAAGTAGAAGACAAGGTTACGCAAATGTTTGCAACAATTAGAATCGGTTCGGAAGAATTAACCGCACTTATTGATGAGAGGTCATCTCGATCATCTTTGAAAGGGGCTTTGGGTAAACGGTTAATGACCAAATTCGGGCGCAAAATGTTGCTTTTCGTATAGCAAGACAGGATACACCTGGTTGCATTTTGGGGTGGGATTTCATGCGGAAAATCGGTCTCATCCAAAGTAACCTTAGAGATTCATGGTATCTGGCAAGACGTCCGGGCGTGGACCACATCGTCCATTATGGCAATGGCGACATAGTAGCGATGGGGGCAGAAGAAATCGCGGAACAGGAAGTGTGTTGCGGTAGAGTCGAGTTGTCGGAGCAAAGGATGCTCAGTTTTAGGAATTTTTAGTAGATGCTATACAAAATCTATTTGAAATCATAAAATTTCTGTGAAATCTTTTGGAATATTTTGAAATCTTTAAATATTAATTAATATATTTTGTTTGGGCGAAGTCGAAATGAAGGAAAATAATTTTTTAATCGCAGTTTTGGAAAATTCCGAAAGATTATTTTTGTTTCTTAATCGGCATAATATATAATATAATATTTATTATATTTATATACATTAATATACAAATATACATACATGAATATACGAATACGCATACAAGAATATACAAACATACATACATGTATTTCGTAGAGGGGAATTATAAAATCGATTGTGTCCTGATCACATGAGTTTATATACGAGTCTTATAAATGACTTATTATACATTCGATTGTCATAAATTTTAAACATATGTAGTAGTCAAAGTAATTCAAGTAGGTACGCACTTTTGATTTTTTGAATGTCCCGACAAATATATTTTATTTACCAAACGTAGATGCATACATACATAAATGTATTTCGTAGGGGTGAATTATAAAATCGATTGTGTTAAATTAGTGTTAAATTCTTTAAACGCCAAATTACTTGGAAGAACGCTCCCGCGAGCTGTCCGCTCCACTAGTGAACATCTGTCGCATTCCTCGGAAAACCCGAGGCGACAACGAGGAAGGACGAGCCAGGACGAGGAAGAATGTGACGAGACGAACCGAGAAATAGGCCCGGAAAAGCTAGACGGAACCGAGGAAGAATGTGACGAGACGAACCAAGAAATAAACCCGGAAAAGCGAGACGGAACCGAAGAATGAACGAAGCGAAAGCGAACCAGGCTCGGTATTTCTTATCTCGGAAGGCATCACTGTTCGGAAGCGCCGAAAATTGGAAGAACCGCTCTCGTCAAACACATGGACATTAGTGCAAGGACATCCGTCAGTCAAGCAGAGACACTATCGAGTGTCACGTGTGGCGCTGAAGGCTATGTATGACGAGGTGGATCATCTCTTAACAAAGTCAGAAATTCGTCCACACTGCTTTGCGTATCTAGATGATATCATCATAGTATCGGAAAGTTTGGAGGAGCATTTAAACTGGTTTAAAAAGGGTCTAGGCCATATCGATGGAACTGGGTTAAAAATCAGTCCCGAAAAAGGCGTGTTTTGTAGATCTGTAGTCCGCTACCTTGGGTATCGCGTTAACGAGAGGGGTTCACAACCAGATGCGGAGCGCGTTGCCCCCGTAATGAACTGTACGGCACCACGCAATATCAAACAATTACGAAGGTTTTTGGGCAAGGCTAATTAGTTGGGATCGTCGATTTATCCAGGGGTTGGCCACTCTCATGGAACACTTCACTAGGCTTTTGAGAAAGTATCGCGGTAGGAAGTGGGCTGATGATCAAGAGGCAGCATTTGCGGCGATCAAACAGACCCTAACCACAGCCTCAGTTTTAGCGGTACGCAGATTTTGATGTTCCGTTCGTTCTAAGGACAGACGCGAGTAGTTACGGCCTTGGTGCAGTTCTCAGACAGGTTATTGAAGGCGAAGACCGTGTGATAGCTTTCGCGAGCCTTACCTTGTCAGATGCTTATTGTAAATATTCAACGAACCAACAAGAGAGTCTGGCCGTAATTTGGTCAATTCGTGAATTTCCGTATCATGTAGAGGGATTTAATTTTACTATGATTACGGACCATTCTAGCTTACGGTGACTCCATAATTTGCACAACCTGCTAGGAAGGCTTGCTCGTTGGTCGCTCGTGCTACTCAAGTATCGGTTTGGTATAGTCCATCGTAAAGGTGCGCTGCATCACGTACCGGATGCACTATCTCGCATGTACGAAGACGATGCGACTATTGCGGCTTGTTCAGGTGAAGAAGTGAGGACTCACAGTACCACCGTCGAATGGAAGATGTGCAGAAATACCCAATGAAGTACCGCGACTGGAAAATTGTTGAATGCTGGTTGTACTTCTTTAGACCGTGTCAATTGATCAATTCAATTTTTGAAGATCAAAAAGCGTGGAAATTGGTGCTTCCCCTCAAAAATAGATATCAAGTATCAGTCGAGAAGACCTATGCTAGGGTAGCGACGGCGTCTTGTTGGCCGGGAATATTTCGCGGTTTTGTGCGGTATGTTAGGGCGTGCGATGCATGTCAGCGTACTTAAGTTTCACAACAAGCCCCTCCTGGGTTGATGGGAAGAAGAGTTATTAATAAACCATGGACGTTGGTATCCATGGATTGTATAGGGCCGTATACACGAAGTAATGCTGGTAACCAATCTATTATCGTCTTTCACGATTACATTTCTGAGTGGATCAAATGTAAGGCCCTTCGTGCAGCCAATGCCAAAAACGTGGATGCCGCCCTCGAAGATCTAATAAACTCTCGATGGAGAAAACCCGAAGTCATCCACACGGATAACGAAACTGAGTTCGTCAATAAAATCATGGCAGAGATAACTCAGTTCCATGGAATTCATCATTCCAAGAGTCCGGCATACCACCGTCCAGCTAATCCGACGGAGAGTATGAATAGGGTGTTTATATCTATGATTCGAGCGTTCGTGGATAAGGATCAAGGCGACAGTCAATAAAATCATGGCAGAGATAACTCAGTTCCATGGAATTCATCATTCCAAGAGTCCGGCATACCACCGTCAAGCTAATCCGACGGAGAGTATGAATAGGGTTTTAAAATCTATGATTCGAGCGTTCGTGGATAAGGATCAAGGCGACAGGGATGTACACCTGCATGAATTCAGTTTCGCGTATATTTCGGCGGTTAATAAGACGACGAAGGTTAGTCCGGAATTTCTCAATTTTGGTAGGAAATTGCTGCCGAAGACGAGTTTCCGAGCAAAGCAAGAGAGCCCCACTGAGATCCCTGAACCAGATCACGAACAATGGGTTCAGCGAATGGAGCGTTTGTGTGAGTCATTAAGATGCGATCTCCTTTAGTGTATGAGTTAGCCAACGGCAGTAGCCGATCGCTGGGTGCGTTTCACTTAAAAGACATTAAACCATACCACAAACCAATGGATAGAAAGGCCTAGCTTGATACTAGGTTGTGACGGAAGGTCATCATTTTATTTATAATTAATCCCCACAGGCTGTGGCATTAATTTTCTTTTTGCTTGTGTCTTGCTCTTCGCTTGTTACTTTGCATGGAGTTATTTTCGCACGTCTTAATTTTCTTCAATGTCTGAAATAAGCTCAAAATGATCAGTATGATAGTCTACGAGTCCTGAAAGGACCTCGCAGACCAGATACAATGGCTGGCGGCACCCGAGGATCCCACAGCCTGCGCAGCATCCAAACCAGACACCGAATCAGAGACAGAGCCTGAAACAGTGACTGGTGACGGTGACGCGGAAAGGGGAAGGAGAGACGGCAGGAGACCGGGCATCTTCCTGGTGGGATGGCCCCTTTGTTCGCGGGGAGACTCTCTTCCAGGATCAAACGGCGGGAGGGAGTGTCCCCAAAAACTGGGGCTTTTCTGTGGAATGTTCTATTCTCGGTTTTAAACCAGTATTCTGGCCCTCTTGTTAGAACTATTAACGACTTACTTAATTTGAAGCGAAAAGGTCGAATTCTTTTGGGACAGTTTTGGATTTGTTTTCTTTCATTTATTGCTTCAGGTTTTCTTTTTTTCTATGACACTTCGACGAGCTATGTGGAGGAAGTCGTTGGGAGGAGCAAGATCATGGAATACGACTGGAATTCTGGAGTCGATCTTCTGGAGAGCGATGGAAAGGGGGCTGGCTATGCTGGCATTTGAATTATAGTGCGGCTTGTTGCGGCTATTAATCCAACATGACCGTACCAGCGCAGCCAATTGGTCAACCTTTTCACGTAGTCAGTAGGAACGCGCGGTCGGAAGTCCACACACCGTAGTCGAGGCACGAATCGGTTCGGGTCCGTGGCGCAACACGCCTGGTTGTGGTCAGGACTTGGCGTACGAGAGCGTCAAGCTCAATTTTTACTCTGTGTCAGACTTTTATATGAACAAGTTGTTAATTTCGAAAATTATTTTCCTGTACGACCTCGTTCCGTAATTTCGATCATTGGGTTCGAAGCGTTGCCTTCTGTGTAAGTTAAGATGGCTAAAAATTATTTCTACAAAGTACATTTGTTGATTATTATTCTCCGTCTCCGGAAATTTGATCCACAGCGAGCTTCGACTTATAAATTTATATGTTTGATTGATCATGCATACAACTTTCTTCATCCCACGCGTCTATTTATTTTCAGCTTCATCTTGAATAAGAGCGAAATTCGTATCAACTGTCGAATAAAATTCTTCATCTTTTAAGGGGTTAACACTACTTGCAAATTTTGAGAAATTCGATTTTTGTGTTTTGACATTTTCTGAAAGTACATCATTTGAAAAATATTTTCAGAAAGTCTTAATGAAATCTGAATGAAATTGTAGAAGTTATTCAGTCGGAAGCGTAGGCGGGTCCGTCTAGGCCACTGATCTATACGCTAACTGGATAGCGTATAGAACACTATTTTCACGTATAGTAGAACGACGCCGTTTTGAGCATAACTACACTGGTTCGGGAAACTTCGTGACTTGTTCGGCAATATTGGGCAACATTTGTCTGCCACGAGGACGAACGTTCTCGAACAGTTGCGGAACAGTTTAAGAACTATTTAAAACTGCGTTTTTCTCGAAACGACGTTTTCAAATTCGGTGAGCAAGATTTCTAGAAAACCGCTTAACCGATCATTTCCAAACTTGGCAACCTTTTTTGTGATATGAAAAAGCAGTCCTTAATCGAAGAAAATTTTTTTCCATCGAAAATTTTTTTTTTATTTTAAAAACGAATGTGTTTTTTTTTTTGACAAAAATCGATTTCTCAACTTTGACTGGCCGCCATTTTGTCAAAAAAAAATTTTTTTGTCAAAATCCTTCGGTTAAGGACTAGAAAAACTTATAATATATTGAAATATTTTTGATTTTCCCATTTTAGATGATCGAGTCCTGAGCAGTGTTGCTCACCGCAATACACCTTCAAAAAATCATACTACGGTTTATCAGTAGTAACTCATGAAATAATGTGTATTCTTAAATGAAAATTAGTGTAAATTAGGTTTATATGATACTCTTTCAAATATACAACTTGACATAAAATGCGGGCGCGGTATGCTAAGGTGGAGATTACACCGTCCTGGCATGCGAAAATAAATATAATATAATATATATATATATATATATATATATATATATACAGGGTGTTTTTTTTAACTTGAGACAACGAAATATCTCAAAAAATACGCATCCTACGGAAAAAATGTCTGGAACAAAAACTTTTTATTTTCGAGGGGGAAAAAAGATTTGTTAAAATTTACCCCACCCTTTGTAATTTCAAATGGCAACCCCAATTTTTCATCACAGATTCAGATTCTCCTTTACGAAATACGTAAGTTTTATTCGGAAAATTTGTTTCGATTCGCGATAGATGGCGCTGCAATTGCGAACAATGAAATTGTTGACACTACTTTTAGCTCTACCCAGGAATAACGACGCGGACGTAGTAGTTGTCTATTCCCTTCGGGGTGCTTAATTTCGGTGAGTCCCCTTGCCTCTCACCATCCTTCGGGGTGCTTGAACTTTTGGCAACGGGACAGTAAAAGTGATAAAACTGTCGAAAACCATTCCCGAATGCAGTTGGTTGACGACAGTCGATTTTGGATGTAGACATTACATATCATCGAGTCTCCACTGTCTACAATCCTCGACGTCATTCCGGCCGAGCGATAACCGCGTCTGTCCGTGCTTAACGTTTATTCATCAGGAAGGTTGATTGTGTTCATTTGATTTGGGTGTGTTGGTTGCTTTCGTTTGGGTTATTGTTGTTGGTCACGTTCGTTTGAGTTGGTTTGGGTATCGTTGTATTTCCTCATTACCTTACTTCATTACTTTTACAATGGAGATTCTATCTCAGCAACAGAAGATTGAAATGATTCTCATTTATGGAGAAAGTAGCAGGAATATCAATGATGCTCTCACGCTTCATGCTCAACGCTTTCCAGAAAGTGTCCCTTCATGTGCTTCTTTTTACCGGGTTGTCCGAAACTTCATCACTGACGGAAGTGTACAACCGAAAAAAAGGAAGCGTCAAGTAACAGTTACTGGAGTTGATAATGAAATTGCAATTTTAGCTGCAGTCACTCATGACCCTCATGTTAGTACTCGACAACCAAGCCGCGATTCCGGAATGTCTCTATCCAGTGTTTGGAAGGTATTAAAACGTAATAATTATCATCCGTATCATATTTCGCTGCATCAAGAACTTCATGGAAATGATTTTCAGAACCGAGTGACATTTTGTCAATGGGCGGTTCAGCAGATACAAGGAAACCCGAATTTCTTTTTTCTAGTACTCTTCACAGACGAGTCGTCTTTCACAAACCATGGTAACGTTAATCGGCACAACATGCATTATTGGAGTGTAGAAAATCCACATTGGTTGCGTGAGGTTGAGAATCAGCGTCCATGGTCCGTGAACGTTTGGTGTGGAATAATTGGAGATCAACTTATCGGTCCGTATTTTATTGATGGAAATTTGAACGGTGAAAAATATCGTGACTTTTTAGAAAATCAACTTCCAATATTGCTGGAAGACCTAAGCTTGGAAGTGCGACACAACATGTGGTTTCAACATGACGGTTGTCCAGCACATTATGCGGCAATGGCGATGGAAGTACTCAATCGCGAATTCAATGGACGATGGATTGGTAGAGGAGGTCCAGTAAATTGGCCTGCCAGATCGCCAGATCTTACGGCGCCGGATTTCTATTTGTGGGGTTATCTAAAGAATCGCGTGTATCAAGAAGTGCCCACAACTCGTGATAACTTGATCGAGCGAATCAGGTCTGCTTGTGCACCAATATCAACAGACACAATTCGAAGTTGTGTGCAATCTTTCAAAGCTCGGATTAACAAGGGCATCGAAGTGCGAGGACACCATTTTGAGCACTTATTGTAAAATAATTAATCGAAATCCAGCATCCCTGTGGTGAGAGGCAAGGGGACTCACCGAAATCAAGCACCCCGATGGATGGTGAGAGGCAAGAGGACTCACCGAAATTAAGCACCCCGAAGTCCGCGTCGTTATTCCTGGGTAGAGCTAAAAGTAGTGTCAACAATTTCGTTTTTCGCAATTGCAGCGCCATCTATCGCGAATCGAAACAAATTTTCCGAATAAAACTTACGTATTTCGTAAAGGAGAATCTGAATCTGTGATAAAAAATTGGGGTTGCCATTTGAAATTACAAAGTTACCCCCACCCCTGCCTCCTGTGGGGGTGGGGGTGGGGTAAATTTTAACAAATCTTTTTTCCCCCTCGAAAATAAAATGTTTTTATTCCACACATTTTTTCCGTAGGATGCGTATTTTTTGAGATATTTCGTTGTCTAAAGTTAAAAAAAAAACCTGTATATATATATATATATATATATATATATTGATATATATTATAATTAAAAAAAAAGTTAAACAACCACCGCAGGGTACCACTAAGAGCAACTGCCATCTAAAAAAAAAATGTCAATAGCCCCCAGTAGAACCGCGGTAAAATACACCTATGGCCACGTCTCACATCCGTGAGATGGGTGGTCACAGGGGACGTCGAAATCACAACGACAGGCCGGCGAAACCCTCGTGTGTCTTGAGGACATGAAGCGACCCAAGGATGACAGCTTTCTGCATCCATCTCGCAAGTGCCTTGGCATATTTTTGGCACGCGGGTATGGCTTTAAGGTTACGAACCAGTGATAATTTAGCACCTCCGAGACCACCTATCACAAGGACAATTACTCGTACCGAATATTTTGGGTACAGTCGTTGCAGCTCTCTTTTAAGGTCTTGATACCTCTCCTCTTTTTCTTTCTCCTTTGCAGTGATGTTGTATTCGGACGGAGCCGAGAATTCGATCACGAATATCGTTCGTTTCTTGAAGTAAAAATATTGATATATATATATATATATACTCTCCGATGCAGATACAAACGTCTCCTCCGACAGATATGGTCTTCCGAACTGTCGGCGAGGAACAAAGTATCTGCAACGAACATGCTTGCCGTCCCAGTAGTACTCTATTCATTTGGAGTAGTTCCATGGACGAAGGACGAGCTCAGATCCCTCGATATCGGGTCCCGAAAGGTCATGCACATGAACAAAAGCATGCACCTTAAGTCTTCTGTTCCACGACTTTACATCTCACGCCGTCAAGGTGGTCGTGGAATACTGAATCTTGGATGTCTTCACAACAGGATTATTCTGGGCACAGCACATATTGTCGCAAATGGACAAGATCCTCTTCTTAAAATGGTCAGAAAACACGAAGAAGTAGGCAAAGGGGCGTTTCTTTACAAAGCAGCAGAAGAGGCTGCTGAAACACTCGGCCTTGACTTCAATATCAGGGGTGAGCGAAATGCATCAAATCTTATCCATCTTGAATACTCACTCCTGAAGGCCCGGATTAAGAAAGCACAGGAGAAAAACTTCCGCGAAGAGCTCCTCGACAAGAAGATGCACGGCATCTTCCACAAAAATGTGGAAGATCAGTCGATGTCGTATGAGCTGACGTTTGCTTTCCTTAGATCACCCGGATTGAAGTCGGGCACAGAGGGCTTCATTTTGGCATGTCAAGATGGTGTCATTTCCACTCTAGCATACCGTCGCCACATTTTGAGCCAAGATATTCCCGATGATAGCTGCAGAGCGTGTCATGAACACCCCGAGCATCTAGGACACATACTATCTAGTTGTCCACCTCATGCGGGAATAACCTACATCCAAAGGCACAATGCGGCACTGAGAGTGCTTTATTACCATCTCTGTTACTCTTACGGCATTAGCCCAAATACCTCTACGCTGAACAACCCTAGAGAAATAGAGTCAATTGTCGAAAATGAGAAGTGCCGCATATATTGGAACTTCATATTCTCGACAATTGTTTCTGTTGCGCACTCGAGGTCTGACATGGTTCTTCTTGACTCCGAGAAACGAACCATGTTCGTTACCGAATTTTCGGCACCGGCGGACAAAAACGTCACAGCGAAGGAGAAAAAAAAGAAAAAAAGGTATAAAGACCTTATGAGGGAGTTGCGACGGTTATACCCGTAATATTCTGTTAAGCTAATCGTCCTGATCATTGGCGCTCTTGCAGGTGCCAAGGTTTCACTTGTTAATAGCCTGAAAAGCATCCCTGCGTGTCAACAAAATGCTGAGACACTTGCAGGGAGAATGCAGAAGGCGGTCGTCCTTGGGTCGCTCCGTGTCCTCAGGGTGCACGAGACTCTCGCCGGATCATCGCATTGAGTTCGCGCAGACTGTGACCACCCATCTCACGGTCGTGAGACGTGGTTACAGCTGAAATTTTACCGCGATTTCGCTGGGAGCGGGTGCAATTTTTTAGATTAGCACCCGCTCCCGGCGAAATCCTGCGGTTGTCCTTATGACAAACTTTTAGCTATATATATATATGTATAAGCGGTTCTTGTTAAAGTCAAACCTTTTCTGTTGCGTTCCTTAATGAAAAAACTACCTCAAAACCTTTCAAACTATCAATTCCAATATTGCCACAGAAAGTAGTACATTATTTTCTAAAAATCATGAGATGTGTAAATAATTTATAAATTCGCTAGCATTTGTCCTCTTCTATAAAATATAGAAGAGTTCGGATTGAGACCTTGCGTGTGGATACCTAGATCGAAAAGCTACCCAAAAAACGTTGGAAGCATACATTCCCATTATGTGACTGAAAGTAAGGATATATTTCCGGTGGCATTTTTGCCTGGAGTCCGTTTATTTACCCGTAAAAGCTCGTCGAAAATCCGCCTGTTTAACCTCATTTCCTAGGGCTATGGGTCTTAAACATTTTTAAAAGCCAGTGAGCGTTTCCCGTCAAAATGATATTTGTATTGTTGGGTAATAGTAATTATAAGTGTCGTTATGTTTAACTACTTAACTATTTATTGCATGCGTGTACCAGTTAGGTACAATTAATGACCAATTACAATGACTAATCTTCTAATTAGGACTGGATGGGGTCGTTGCTTATTCATGCATGTATTAACAATTTCCAAGATACTTTTTTTGGAAATTTTTCGTTCATGCTTGTACTAGTATGGTACGATTGAATGACCGATTACAATTTAATTCAGTGATCTCGTGAGAATTCAAAAAATTCAGAACAGATTAAAGAGTAAAAAAAATTCGAAGAATTTATAAGAATTCAGAGAATCAAAAGAATTCACAGAATTTAAGTCTTCAGAGAATTCAAGGGTATTCACAGAATCCACCAGAATTAAGAGAAGTCGAAACAATTCACAGAATAAAAAAGACGCTCCGAATTAATGTAATTTTAACACTATATTCAGCTTTAAATCACTATTAAAAAATAATATCCGGCAGCTTTGAAAAATAAAAAAAAAAGTTTCACAAATATTCAATAAATATAGTCATATTATAATAATATTATTAATGGATAAGACAAGACCAACGAGATGCTTAGTTACACTATAACAGTTCGCGGTGCAAGAACCCTCTTATTAGTCCAGTAGAATGCTTATCCCCACTTCTTACCCTAGGTGAATTTCATAAGAAAAAATCTTACTTTTCTAAAAAAAATATATGGGAGAAAAACTCAAAAACAAATTTCAAATAAAAATACAGCTTATAATTTTTTTTATTACAAAATAATTATTTTTATCATAAGGCTCATGAAATAACGTTTAAAAACACCTATAGCTGAGTAACAAACTTTTCATCCCAACTTCAAAATTGTCTAAGATATTCACTTTTGATTCTAGAATATTGGACGACTCCCATTAGTCCAGTCGCTCTGTCCAAAAAAGGCTTATTTGGGGAAATAAATGCTACCTGCAATTTGATTTTGAATTCTTGTAGTTATAGCGTGTAGAACAAAAGCCCAGATGTTTGCGACCACGGCGTCGGAAGCACTGTGTGCGTAAACAATGGTCAAAGATTGCAAAAACATGTTTTTTGTTTATTGCAACTAACATATATGTCTGTTAGGAGAAAAAAATAATTAAATAATGTTGGTCTTACAAATATCTACAAAATGACGCATCGTACATCAAGATTTGTTCATTTGTTCACTTTAAAAAAAAATAAAACCGCCCGAAAGTGGCTTTTTTAAATATGCAATTATTATTGCAATAATTAACGAGTTTTAAACTTTCAGAAAATAGGTCCCTTATCACCCTTGAGTTTTTTAAATTACTTTTCATAACAGCTCATTTGTTATTAAAAAATGGACCGATAGAATAGGTCGATAGAATGTCAACAAAAAGTGGGTTATTATCCTCTGCAGGAGTTGTGTTATCAAGTACACTTTGCGGCAAAATCATTTTTATTAATTAAATTGCATTAAAATGACTTACAAAAGTGTTAAGTTTTCTCCTTATAACAAATGAAATAACTACGACAATTTTCGTTTCGTGTCTGATTCACAGAAAAGTTCACAGAAAACGATCGACGCAGTCAGTGGAGGCGGAGTGGGAGAAGCCGCTGTGGCATGCCAGGATTTCGCGCCGGAATTGAATTCACGCGTTCAAATTGCAAACACTTTTGATATCTCGGCGACACTGGTTATAAATCTGTTGGTTGATTCTCGAAGAAATGATATCTAATACTTTATGTTTAAAACAATTTTATTTATCTTCCCTAATTTTATCATGAATATATTGTTTATTGGATTGACTGTAATATATACCTCATTCTTTTAAAGATTTACATCTGAAAGATTACTTTTGGAAAAAAATGTGAAGTTTTTTTTAATATTGTCTAATAACCATACGTACGCGACAGCGGCTTCCCCCACTTCACCGCCACAGTCCGCGTCAATCCTTCTCCCATAATCGGTCACCATAATCAACAAAATAAAAATGCATTGCCTTGGAAATTTAATAACCACTAGGACAGGTTTCATTCTGTATTTGGTGTACATTTCAGGTTTGTAGGTTGAAAATTGCAGTAGCAGTATTTTTTGAAGAAAACAAAAATTATCTCTTCCCCTCCGCAACTACAACAATTTCTTTTCTTTGAAAATTTGTAGAAAAATAGCACTTATCGAATGAATTTCATCCCGATTCCATTGAGCGAAAATTGACAAAGTTATTTTATTTGTTTATGACAAAAAAAACATACCCTCTTTTTGTACCCATTTTTGTGCAATATAATAATGAAAAATTGTTTTGCCGCTAAGTGCACTTGATAGCACAACTCCCGTAGAGGACAATAACTCAGTTCTTGATGAGATCCTATCGTCCAAATCTGTAGAAATTCCATTGAAGAATAGTCAATTTTTAAATTACAAATGAGTTGTTATGATAACTAATTATTATTTTGACCTGAAATTTGACACAATCCATAAGGGTGATAAGGAACATATTTTCTGAAAGTTTGAACCTCGTTAATTAATTATTGTAATAATAATTGCAATAATAATTGCATATTTGAAAAAAGCACTTTCGGGCGGTTTTAATTTTTTCCAAGTAAACAAATGAACAAATCTTGATGTCCAATACGTCATTTTTCATATATTTGTAAGGCCTACATTTTTTAATTAAACTTTTTTCTGACAGACATAGAGATTAGTTGCAATAAACAAAAAAACTGTTTTTTTAATCTTTGACCATTTTTTATACACACAGTGCTTCCGACGCCGTGCTCGCAAACATATAGGCTTTTGTTCTACATGCTAGCACTACAAGAATCCGATGTCAAATTTCAGGTAGCATTTATTTTCCCGAAATGGACAGGGGGCCTGGACTAGAGAGGATTAACCCATTATGGGAGAAAAATAATTAACGAGAAAGCTCTACTAATTTATAGGCCACCCTCGATGAAGTTCACATTTTCACTTAATCCGAAATTCAACATTTTCTAAAACATATCCTGTTGATCCTAGGACGTTCCAAACCTCCCATATTTGAGGAAACTGACTATGTAAAATCCACAGATTCTAGATTTTTTAAAGATTTTTCTCGTTTCTCTAAAAAAAATACCAGTGAATCAACGAACATTAACATCTTAATTAATTTGATTTATTCATATGGTCGAAACCACTAACATCATAAACTTATACTTATTCTATTTCAACTTACCGGTACCATCAAACGGTTTAAATGTAGCACTTTGTGACCAAAAGATTTGTCTGGTTTCTCGCCGTATCATAAGAGTCTTCTTCTCCAATTTTTTAAAGAAGATTGTGACTATTGTCCCACGTTCCAGCTGGCTAATGATTTGCTCCATCTCAGGGATTATTCCACTCATTTCTGTATATTTCCTGTCTTTTCTTGAAATAAATGAAAAAGCCATTAGTAATTCTGTAATCTAATGAATTAGATAGTAGGGCGAGTCTCAAATTAAAATATAAAATTAAGAGAAAATATTTAAAAAGTTCAAAATAGAAAAATTCTTGGAGATGACAATTTTTTAGTGTATTTAGCTATAAATATTGCATCGAATTCTGTCAACTAAATACAACTATGGGTTGGAACTGCAAGTTTGGTAGTGGAAATGTATGAAGATGTGTCACTACAAACTACATTCTGTGGTGACATGCAGATAGTTTTTTTCATTTTTGAGCGTGAATTATTTGGGTGAATGATCTGTAATGATCTAAGGAGAACAATTTTGAAAGTGCAAGGTAGGCCGGTAGGGCCTGAATAATTAATTAGCATTTAAAACAAAAATGTAAGGCAAGAAGTACAGAGAAGAGATAGGTGAGGTTAGATGAAGTTACGGGTGAGCGCATATTTGTGAGCGTTTTGCGGGCATGATGGGACATCGTAGAGGTAGAAAATTGGGGACGGTAAAGTGGGGATCTGTTCGTGGCTGTTCAACTGTCTCTTGAATCGCTCGTTCTGTAAAATTTGCCTTAGCTTTGGTATGTCCCTTTTCTCGCGGAACGTCACAACTGGTAATTGAAATTAAAGTTTAATTAGAGTTAAAAAAAAGAAGTGACGGAAAGATAGAGTAAAATCTAGGTCATTAGGAGGGAAACTTTAGTAGGAAATGAGCACGGGAGGGAACTTGGAGGGAAAATGAAAACGAAAGATGCACAGGGGGACAAGAGACCTCCAAAAGTGATGACATGGTTATTTGTCTAAGAAAAACATACTATATCAAACCAAATTTTTATAAACATCAATGTGCCAGTTTCTAATTGTGAAACACTGAAGTTAGGCAATTTTCTGAAGTGTCGAAAGCGCAATTTGGAAATACGCACACTTGAAAAATAGTCCATAATTCACTTAGTATACTATATGTTACAAAAACGTTGATCTCTCTAAAAACATTTTATTGTATTAGCAAAAAAAATCGCTAAAGAACGCATCAAACTAACTACCTCATGTAAGTGCAATAAGGATTTTGCGGAATGTTGCCATGCATTATTACTTTTTTATATATTTTTTTTTTTGCAAAATCATACTTAATAATTTCTTAACAAGTGTTACTATTTGAATGTGGCGAATCGCTCCCATAGCGTATTGGGGAGGAAAAAGGGGGGGTGTGGGGGGGGGGGGGCCATAGTTGGAGAGGGGTCGAGTTGTTGGGACGCGTGACTCCTATTTCCCTATAGAAATGTATACATGGCGTATAATATATATATTTTTAAGTTTTTGAAATAAACTGTACATGAAATTTGGCAATAGCTACTGAATAATGCCCAATTGTTTGAGAGAAACCGGTTTTAGCTTCTAGTGGAAGCGTTATGTCGGTAAGTAATTCTATTCCTTTGGTGAAATTTTATAAACACAACATAAACTCTACTAAAGCTTCATAGGATGATTTTAATTTTTTCGATTTTTGGTCACTAAAGGCAATAAAGGAACTATTTGGATGAAGTCTTAAAAGTATAAAAAATTTGCCCACGCAAATACTCTTTTAACAGAATGGATGCCTTTCTGTAGATAAATCCCAATGCCCGTTTTATAAGACGAAGATTACATCTTATATTGGGATGTTACTATCCAGACGGATTATTACATCCGAGCCAATCGACCCGAGATCGTGATGCGAGAAAAAAAGTTGCAAGAGTCTACATCATCGACATTGCTCATCCACTTAACCCAAATTTGCAGGCAACCTAAACAACCAAGATCCATAAGTATAGCGAGCTAAGGCATGAAGTAAAGACAATATGGAGGAATGTGAAACATGCATCTATTCATCCTATTGTAATTTGGCCTACAGGCAATGTGCACGTAAGATGCACTGAACATCTTGGACATTTAGGAGTCAGTAGGATACTCGCAGCAGCTCAGAAGGCGGTTTTATTCAACACCTGTGGCATTGTGAGAAATTTTCGAGACCATCATGAAGCATGTGACTAAAAACCTGTGGAGTAGCAGACGGTAGCTAAAAGAAAGCGTCCAGAGGGGACGGTTGTCACCTCCAACGCTCGCGGCCCCTGTGTATGGATAACAGCGGTAATATACGAACTCAAAACTACACTATGCTCCTAATTTTGTACCTACAACATCATCGCAGAAGATTTCACACATCGTATTAATAAATTAGCTTATAACAAGCTTATCTCATAAGTCACTTGATTTAGTGCATGGCTATGATGAAAAACCGGGTTCACCCGAGAGCATGTTTGAACAAAAAATAAGAATATCCTACCGAAGGTGTTCTCGCTTTGTCGTCACGGTACGGCTTGAGCTTTCCTGTCGTGAATTTGACGGCTATGTTGGCTGCAGCATTGCTACTGACAGGGTTGCCCATGCCAGACAGGCAGAGAACGAAGAGGAAAGTGACTAAGAGGAACACCAAAACCAATAAATTTTAATGGAGAGTCTTTTGAAAAATTTGAAACGCTTGTCGCTACCCGAGGATTGTCGTGGCGCCCCTGGAGCCACCACTGGGGGCCACAGCATGTGGGACGGTGGTGATGGTGAGCTGTGAGATGGTCAGGCAGATCTCACTAACCAAACAGATGGCCAGCATTAACATCTGCGACAAACGGTAAGTAATGAAACATCAACTTTCAAGTTTTATTGTCTTAAATTAAAGACAAGACCTTAAGACCTAGGTGGTGTCACATGTTGAATTAGAGGTACGAAATTCGAGAAATTCTTGAATTCGTTTAAGCTTCTCACGTGATTTATTCTCTTCCAAAGGTCAAAAATATCTCCATTTGAGCTCATTTGTCGCGTAATTTTGTAAGCTTTCTAAAAACTTGAAAAAAATATTTCTTACTCCTTTTTTGAACGAGTAATCAAGTTAAAAGTCAGCAGTGATTTTTAATAGTTCTCGTCGATCGTACCGACAATTTCCGACGGTAGTGTACTCTTAGCTTATGGTCGATATTGGTCGAGAATCATCAAACCCGCAGAAATTTTGATTGAAACAAGTCCTGTGAATTTTTTCATATTTATTTTAACGATAGAAACAGAGAAAAATAATAAAATCGAAAGTGGACATTACCCCCCTACCCCTAACTCATCCAATATGGCAGCTAAATGATTGAAATTTTGGGAAAATAATTTTTTTGATTGTATGATTTTAAATGGCTGACTCAACATTTGATTCTCTTTGGGGGCAGGTGTTGCACGCTTACCGGGCCATACCCTTTGACATCGTAATATTTTATAAATTTTATTGCAAATGAATAAATTTCAAAATATGCACTTTACCACATTTGAGAGCCTAATACTTCCCTACATTTTGGAATATTAGGATTTTATATTTGCCGAAGTGAGTCATTTTTAAATTTATTTTGTTAGCCGAGTCAGGAATTTAGAATTTATAAATGAATTTGCAATGAGTCCATGCTTGGAATATTAGGATTTCAAATGTGTTAAAGTGGGTTACTTAAACTTTATTTAGCTACTTGATAAAATTAGAGTTTATAAATAAATTTTTAAAGAATCCATTTTTGCAATATTACGATTTCAAATTGGGTAAAGTGGTTATTTGGATATTTATTGATAGGGTTCCTTCATAATTTGAGAGTTTATAAATAAATTTTCAAAGAATCCATTTTTGGAGGAATATTATAATTTAAAATTTTGTACAAAAAAATATAAATTTCTCCACTTCATTAATTTCGAAATAAATTTGCAAAGAATCCATTTTTTGCAATATTTATTAGATTAGAATATTCTTAGATTTCAAATGTAGTCAAGTGGGTTATTTGAAATTTGTTTATTTGGTTACCTGCTAAATTTGGAATTGACCAAATTCATTTCAAATCAGGCAGGTTCTACACTTGAAGTCGCATAATCTCTCGGGGCTAAAATAGGTTGTTTTTAAGAGGAAAGGAGGCGATACGCATTTCTGCGATTTGTTCAAAAAATAATTTGTTACGAAGTTATGCGTACTTGCATTTTTTTGCTTCGTATTCCAAAAAAAAAAACAACAATTTTTGTCATTGAATTTATATATCCTTTAACATGATTGAGGTATTTAAACTTTTTCTCCAGATTACGGTGGAGCTTATCGCTTTCTTTCGAAGTATGCGAGGTAATTTAGAAAATTTTTCAAATCAATAAAATGACAGTGGTTTTTCTGAAAATATTAATAGTAAATTTGCTCAAAATACTCACACTTATATTTTTTGCCAATTTTTTGTCAAGTTTGTACTATTATAGGGGAAATATCTTGTGAGTTTTATGCGGGCTCCATGTCTTTTGTGACCAGGAGGATTTTTTTCATAAAATCTGAGTTTCGCATTTTTCTTGCAAACAACGACAGATACGAAACTAGCTGTGAATTCGATCACGAGTGTTTCCACTTTATTTGCATTTATAATTATGTGGTACTCACTTCATGAGCACTTTTCTTCCCGTTAGCAAATGTATTTCCTTCCTCATAGAGGTAGCATTAAATTTTTTCAATAATAGACAAACCAAAGTCTATATTTTGATGTATTTAAAAATAGAAATTTACAAAAATACAAAACTATAATACAAACAAAATTGTAAATACAAAGACAAATTAGACAAATCAAATTTCATACTCGAAATGATAATTTTTCGAGCTGGAAAAGGGAAGGGAAAAGTTCTGCCGCACCCAATCACTTTCCTAGATTTATGAACTCCTTACAAACATTGTCAGAATTGTTCTATTTAAAAATTTATGATCAAAAGGTGTTTTCTATTCATGCGTCAACTTTGAATTATGTCGATAAAAAAAGTTTTTCTGTTTGAAACAGATTTTTCAAATATTATAAATGACCATAACTTCCTTACTCTTTAATAAAATGTATTAATATTATAGGTCAATCGATTCGTGTTGAACCAAGGAATTCTTTATTCTTTCATCAACTTTGAATTATGTTAAAGAAAAAAGTTTTACTATAAAAAACCGTATTTTCAAACATTATGCATTACCATAGCTTTCTTACTCTTCAATAAAATGTATCAATAGTATAGGTCAATTAATTCTTCTCAAATCAACGTATCTTTTCTATTCTCGCATAAACTTTAAATTATGAGAATTCAAAAATTGTGACCTATAATATGACTTTATTATTTAGTTTTTGGCTACTTGGTCAATTTAGAAGTTTTGTAATTTTACAATTTCAAATTTGGTAAATTTGGTAATTTGGACATGTATTTTTTTGCTAATTGATGTATGTGGAAACTGTGTATATTCGCTAGTCAGATCTCCAAGAAACGAACTCTATATTTCTTTACTAAAAATGAGTTCAATTTTCTACTTTTATTTGCTTTTATTGCAAGTTTTGTATCCAATGAGAAAAATACCTTGCCGACAGTTTTTGTGTCAAAAATTTTATTACACAAAATCAGCGCGCGATTTGCGGTCGCTGGCGACAGACCCAGGTCAAATGTGCTGTCTGTTCTCGTCATTACAGTTGTCGGGACCTCTCAATTTGTAGCTTACTTGTACGCGTTTTACTGTAATCAATCGGGAGATTGACGTTTATGTTCGTAAAGTCGGGTGTTTTGGAATGTATGGAAGCCTCCGTGAATACTTCGTCAGTGTCAGAGCTCTGCATAAAAAATAAGTTCACAGATGTGTTCCAAGAACACTTCAGCTATCTACCCTCTTCTTCTCGAAATCCGTCTACTCTCGAAGTGTCACCGAGCATTTCTCCGTTATTTTCTCTCTTCTTTATTTTATTCTAAATGTCAGTTGTTGAGTTATATGTGGGACCCGTGCCGTACTCTTGATAATTAAAATTTTTTATTTTAAGGGCATGTGACACAGCCAAATACCTACATTACCGACCTCCCTTTTTCAATTTTCCAAATTTTTTGTTGAATCTAAGAACTTTTTTTTAAATAAAATTTCGGGCTGAAACTTTGGAAAATGTATGAGAAGACAATAAACTACGTTTACGTAATTTATTCGATGAGGAATTTCGCAAAAAATTATTCTCGAAAAAATTAAAACTGGATGCATTTTTTGAACCTAAGAACTTTTTTTATAAGTGAAATATCGGCTTCAAACTTTGAGAAATGCAAGAGCCGACAGTGAGGTACGTTTATGTACATCATTTGAGTATAAAAGATGCAAAAAGAAAAATTCCAACTAAATGTCAACAACGCTTGCCAGTTCGGTCGGTATTCGCGATGAGCACGAAAATGCGAAGTCTGGCGGCCACTGAACGAGGCCAATAGCGATTTCAATACTTACATAATTCAACATTGAAACAACATATTTCACTCAACTTTTATGCTGGACACAACTTTCAAAAAATATTATTGTAAGAACACCGGATCATCAATCTTTGACAGCGTGGAACCCATATTTCAGATGTAGACGAGTCAGCTGATAGAGCCTCGATTAGTGGCCGCCAGACTTCGCATTGTCGTGCCCATCGCAAAAATACCGACCGAAATGGCAAGCGGAACCGGAGTTGACACTTAGTTGGAATTTTTCTTTTTGCATCTTTTATACTCAAATAATGTACATAAACGTACTTTACTGTCAGCTCTTGCATTTCTCAAAGTTTGAAGCCGATATTTTACTTATAAAAAAAGTTCTTAGGTTCAAAAAATGCACCCAGTTTTAATTTCTTCGAAAATAATTTTTTGCGAAGTTCTTCCTCGAATAAGGTATATAAACGTAGTTTATTGTCTTCTCATACATTTTCCAAAGTTTCAGCCCGAAATTTTATTTACAAAAAAAGTTCTTAGATTCAAAAAAAAATTCGGAAAATTGAAAAAGTGAGGTCGGCAATGTAGGTATTTGGCTGTGTCACATACCCTTAAGAAGTGCGCTCCCACGATTACTTTATTTTTCTGCACAAAATATGCACATACAACTATGTAAGAATAATATTCCGCAAAAAAACTTATTGAGTATCTTTTTTAGGTTAAAGTTGGTTGAGACTCACCGTATTTGAACCACTGTTATAAGGAATTAAACAAGAGATTATATAAATAATAAACAATGCTATTAATGATATATATAGATTTCGAAACAGTTTTAGTCAAGATTAAAACACTGGTGAGGTTTCAATGATTTTTTATTAGGTTTTAAAAAATTCCGCACGAGTTTCTTTTTAAAATAGCCATTTTTTAACAACATATTAGGAGAAGAAATATTCATTCGATCCGGGTATTTCTTTGTTTTTTTTTTGGAAATATATCAATTTTGCTTTAAAAAATGCGTAGTTTTTAACTTTGAAACTTGAAAACGCTTCCTCCTACGAAAAAAGTCCGAGTGGCAAATAGTACATTGTGTTACAAGTGCGTGAAGTGGAATGTCTTCCAGCACATGTCACACACGATATTTTTTGCAAAAAATGCATGAAAATGCAATGAAAAATACGATATGGAGGTCGTTGGCGTGGGGGGCGGGGGGTCCAGGGCGCAGCCCTGGTGGGGGTGCAGGGGGCGAAGCCCCTGCTGGGGGGTGCGTGGGGCGAAGCCCCCTGACTAAGAGAAAACCACCAAATATTGAGTCACAATGTTATTACATTAAACTTAAACTTTAAAAAAACAAAAAAACATTGATTATCGTGTTCACAGTATTGAGGGCGCACCTATATTCATATCGACTGGTCGGATGTTTGACAGCTTTTTATGAGCGTCATGAAAACAAATGTGATCAGTTGAGTTACCCGGGAAACGCCGCGTAATTGTTTCACATGCCGTGTGAATATTAATTCTCGAACTAAAGATAAGCGCTCGTAAATGATTCAGTGCGGGAATATTCCCGCACAAGTGCGGGAATGTTACATTCCCGCACGCTACTCTCACAGTAGAGGAATCTGCAATTTTCCGTACGCTTTATGGACACGGAATATGGCCATTTTCATGCATGTGTTGCAAAAAAAGTTTTACTTTTGATCCAAGACGCTTGTAGTTAATTGTAGGATTCCTTTCGTGTAAGATCGATTCATCGCCGTCACGCCGTGCGATAGTAAAATGTATTTGGCCACTAAACTAATAATGCAGAATAATCAGGGATATAATACATATGGAATATAGTGATACTGAATATAATATTACTAAATATAAAAAAGTACGAAGTATAATAATTGTGGTAGCTCGACACTCTTCCACTGTTTCATCACGGTTTCTGCCTCGCTCTGGAGCTGTGTGAATAAACTCTCCGAAATTTTCTCATTGGCGAAAGTATGTCTTAATTTTACGATTACGACCCCTAAGTTGCCGCGCGAGCTCTGAACGCTTGAAATGTTCAGACTAGGCGTAACTGATAAATTACTTAAATTTTTTGGCTCTGACCTAACAGAACGGCAAATGGCTGTAACCTATAGCGGGTACAGTTCATTTCAATTTAAACCTACATCGAAGTTTCTCAGGGACACATTAGCAACGTCCTGCTAAATGCAGCTGATGCTAAGATTTTTAAACCTATTGATGATATTCACGACTGCTACGACTTGCAGAGTGGCATAGATAACTTCACTCACTGGTGCAATAACAACTCCTTGGACGCAAATCACCGAAAATGTAAAGTAATTCCCTTCGCCAAAAAACATAAAATTGTCAGTTATGATTATAGAGACAATATCCTTATTGTGGAAAGAGTCAAGATAATTCGTGATCTAGGTGTGCATATTAACTGTGCTCTTAAATTCAATACTCACGTAGATATCATGGTCCAGGAAGCCAATCACATGTTAGGTTTTCTAATTCGAACATGTCGTTTGAAAAACTATGAGATCCTTATACTACGCACTTGTCAGGACTAAAATGGAGTATTGCTGTTATATGGAAAACTAGGACTGGTTATCTGTCTGACGCTATTGATAAATGTCAAAAAGGATTTCTAAAGTTACTTCATTACAACAACAAAAAATGTAAATTTTCTATCGCCGCGATCAGATTATTGTCAGTTGCGTGTAAGGTTCAACCAGTGCCCCCTTGGGAGCAGAAGAGATATCTCTATGGTCTTATTTCTGTTTAAAATGTTGTCAGGCGCAATTAATAGTTGTTTTCTGCCATATCAGGTTTCATTCGCTGTGCCCCAATATGACACAAGAGAATTAAAACCTTTTCACATAATTGGATAGAGATAATTCTATGTACGTTACTCAAAACAATTTTGATACATTTAATGAATTTTTTCCTAACTACGGTTAGGAATTATATTCGTCAACGATAAAGAAGTGCAAATCTTTAAATTAGCAGTATGAAACTCCTTCCGAACATTCTCCGTCAATCCTAACATATGCATAGTTTTATTATAAGTAGTTATAACTGACGGCACGGAAAATATAGAGCTGTAAAATATGTGCAATATATATTGAGGTTACCATACGAATAAGATTTTTATATTAATTATTTTAATCTACAATTGTAAAATCATAATCCTGTAATTGGTATTCGGTATTGGCATTAACGAACACATTCTCATCACGAGTCTTGCGAGAAAAAAAGGTTGAAAACAAGTTTTCAGATCTAATTTGAAAAAAATTTTGTTATCAAACATCTTATTGTACCTTGTGTCTTTTGTCAAAAAAATAAATTGGTTTATTTGTAATTTTATTTTTCACCATTAAACCAAAACTACGCGTCTTATCAAAAAATGATTGATAACAAATTTGTAGCTCTTTTTGGGTGAACAACTTTTTTGCAACACCCACCTCTAAAGTTGACGTTTGCATGCATGTAGATGGTGCTTAAAGTACCTTATTTGAGCAGACTGTGCGTGAAAAAATTTTCGCGCATGCGCAGTTTGAAGATGGCTTACTTTAGACACTGGTGAAAAAGCTGCGCATGCGCACATTCGAGATGAGGTACTTTAGACACTGGCATAGGTAACTTTAAACACTGGTGTTGGTATCTTCTTGAAATAAATTTACATTTAACTTGAACGAATGTTTTAATGATTGAAGTTTTGTCTTTAGGGTTTCGTAGCCCCCCCCCCCCCAGGAGGGGGGCAAAAAAGCATAAACGCCAACATTTTTTTTCAATAATTTTTTTCCAAACAATTTTTTTCAACCAATTTTTTTTCAAAATTTTTTTTTCACAAAATTTTTTTTTCAAATTTTTTTTTTCACAAATTTTTTTTTCACACATTTTTTTTTTCAAAAATTTTTTTCACCAAATTTTTTTTCAAACATTTTTTTGCACAAATTTTTTTTCATAACATTTTTTTCAAAAATTTTTTTTTTTTCAATTTTTTTTCAAACATTGAAAAATTTTTTTTTTTTTTTGTAATTTCTTTACTCCACTCTATGCAATATAAAATTACTATTTTTCGTTACCACCTCCTGACAACTTTCTCGGACGGGCGTTGCAAAAAATAGCGTGTGACACACGTGCGCGTAGGTGATTGTTAACTCGTATGATTGCATCATTTGCCTACGGTTCGAAGCACTCGTCTACGTTTTCGCACTCGCTTCGCTCGTGCGCTAACCACCGACTCATGCTTCGAGCCTCCGGCTTATGCTGCGAAATTCACACTCGCACACAATCACCTATTTTACGCACTTGTATCACAAATAACTATTGTCAATTTATTTTTTCCGTGGTTTGTGGTCGTTTTTCGTGCGGATAAATTGTTCGAATTTCCGAGTACTACGAACAGCCGTATAGAATTTCCAAATCTTGAAAAAAATGGTCTCAAAAATTCGAAAGTTATTGTGCCTACAGACAGACGGCTTCTTAGATATAGTTTTTTCTGACTCAGAGGGTCTCAAAATGTGGAGATTTAATGAAAAACGGCTAAGTTAAATTTCACATAAAACCAATACCTTCTCATAAGAATGAGAATGTAAAAAATTTGCTTTTTTGTTTATTTGGTAGTGCCATTTTTCACGATTTAAACCAAAAACGCGTCCTATAAAAAAATGATTATTTGTTGATTTTTCATAATTTTTTTGTGGGGTCAAAATTTGAATGTTCGATTTCTTTGAAGAAAACTTAAAAAGTTGTTATGATAATCTTGTAGGTACACAGAATTTTAAACTCTTAAAAGAATGGTCTTAAAATGGTTGAAAATGCTCTAACTTTTAGAATTTTGATCCAAAATAGCTGGCTGACGAACTTGTCTTTTACTTTTAGGTCTTAAAAAGTGTGTACAGACTGCAGACAGACTACAGAATACAGACAGACTACATATAACAGACTACAGACAGATTACAGACTACAGACAGATTTTACCTTCGTAAAAGTTTTTTTTTCTGACTTAGTGGGTTTCAAAACGTGGAGATTTGATGAAAACCGACTAAGACCAATTTTACATAAAACCAATACCTTCTCATTAGGATGAGAATGTCAAAAATTACATAAATCGGTACTTAGGATAAGCATAAGAAGGAACTTTGCGACTGTAGATAAAGTAGAAATGTAATAAAAAGGAAATAAAGTAGAAAAAAGTCGATTTTCCGATCAAATACAAAAAATTCCCGGTCCTAAATAAAATTCCAGGGGTTTTCACGGTCCAATAAAATTCCTGGGGTTTTCCCGGTTTTCCGGTCCGCTAGACACCCTGATAATGTCTGGATGTGGTTCTAGTGGATCCGGTGCTTGACGTTCATTATCCCTAGCACCTATGCCTTCAGCTTCAATCAAGTTTTCGTTGTCCACATCTTCCAAGGGAAGTTCATCAGTAGGAAGCGGTTTTTCCACATCCATTTCGATGGCAGCTATTTCAACAGCCGAAAGCGATCTGCTTACAGATATTGAGCGTTTTTGATCTGCTAGATTCTGCTCATTCATTCTTGTGGCTAATTCTGGATACTGAAGTGAGAAGAGTCGGTGATGTTCTCTCCTTACACTTTGCCCACTTTTCTTTGTCAAAAAATAAGAGCGCAGCACATCTCTGTTCATATGGTATGTCCATTTTAATCGCCATCTTGGTTGTTATACCTCTGCTTCTGGCTCTGGTTGTATTAGGCCATCTACCTCTGAAGGATGTTGTGGTGCTGGATCATCACCAGGTTGCGGATAGGGGAACGCCTCCCAGGGGAAGGAACCCCGAACAAGAAACCAGTCATGAGTGGCTACGACAAAAACACACTACCCCAAGGGAGTAAAAATCTCCCCGCTGGTTCCGATCGGGTGCAAGCCCTGGTGGCCGGTGCCGGTTCCATGGATTTTGCGGGGAACCGCTCGTACTTGGACAGGAGCGTCAGCGAGGAGTTAGGAGGCCCTTTGGACGTGACGGAGGAGCTCGATATGAGCGAAAAGACAAAGGTCAGGAGGGACATCACGATTGCGGAGCGAAACATGGATGAGCAAAGTGGGCTCATTAAAAGGTTGAGAACAATCATCCTAGAGATGGAACTCTTCTGCACAGAGAAGAGGAACATGTAGCTGCCCATCCGGGAAGGAGTAAAAGAAGCAAGGGAGGTCGTGGACAAACTATCTAGCACAAACATCTATGCGAAATACCACTATGATTTTGTTCCGCGAGGAGTTGGCGCATCTGCCGCCATGAAAATGAGGAAGGTCAATGAAAAGGCACAGAAGAAGAAGAATATGAGTCAGACAGGGACACAAACTGAAGAAGCTGTGGAGGTTTTTACTTCCCAATCTGGGAAGCGAAAGTCGGAGCCTTCTTTGAGCCCCGTCGAGACAAGTCTCTCAAGACGAAAGACAAAGAAGCCGAGGACCCGCACTGCTGCAGCACCTCCGACGTCCACGCCAGAAAGAAGGAATGGAGGCAGCAGGAAGACACCTGCAACCAAGCCAAAAAAGGCAAAAGAGGTGCAGAGGCGTGCTCGGCGCGAGGCGGTTCTCATAAAACCAGCCGAGGGTACGAATTACGCTGAGGTCCTGAAAGACCTCAAACGCAAGGTTAAACCGGACTCCCTTGGTGTAGAAATCAGGGGTGTCCGGGAAATAAGAAACAGCGAGGTCCTTATAGAGGTGGGGCCTGCAGCCGATGGCAGATCAATGTTGTCCGCTGCCACTAGAACAGCTGTTGGGGAGAATTGTTGTGTGCGAGAGCTGGTTCCTCGCACTGAGGTCGAGGTATTGGACAGCGACACAACCACAGAAGCGGAGGAGGTCGTGGCGACCGTCAGAAAACATTTTGGCGAGCAGCACGCAGGAGATGTTAAGGCTATTTTGACGAAAAAGGCCTTCAGAGAAACTCTGAAGGCTTTCGTTGAACTGTTTGAGGAAATGGCGATGAAATTGGTACGCTTTGGCCATATGGCAGCGGTCTGTGAGGGTCCTGATCGAACGAGAGGATGCTGGAGGTGCGGCAAGGAGGGACACAGGTATGCGGAGTGCGTGAGCACTCTCGAGTGCTACCTCTGCGCCGCAAAAGAAGGAAAGCCCCGGACTGACCATCTTCCGGGGATGATGAGATGCGCGTCATTCAGGGGGGCAGCCCCGTCGAGGAAGCCTCCTAGATGACAGCGCAATCAGCTGCACCCAACCAAGATGTCGAAGGCCGGCGAGCCCGTTTTGCGGTATTACCGCACTGCTGAGGACGATGCGTACATCTTGGTTGGGAGGTAAAGCAATGTCAAAGGTGCAGAATATCAGGTACCAAAAAACAAGAAAACCAGGTGGCACTTATAAAGCGAATAAAACGGCACCCCCTGAAGTAATGCGAAAGCGGTTCCGGGGGGATTCCTGCCAAGGAGAAAGGGTGGTGGCTTTTAGTGGGTCCCTTGGTGGCATTATTATAATGACGAATATGATTTTGTACAATGTATAATTATACGCAATGTATAATTGAATATTGTATATGTTAGGTTCATTGTAGTGATGTGACACACTACCGAGAAGTGCGGAACCTTCTCGGTGTGTTCTTGAACATTTTCCACCAGCCCTCGTAAAAAAAAAAAAATTGCCGCTGCTTGTTCGTGCGACGCGGCTTCCTGTAACTGATGTTCCTTGCCGTCGTTTTCCCACGCCAAAGCAACCTGTTGTTTAATTTACATTGCTCGATCTTCTGAGATGTGTCACCTTAGCGATAAGATCTCTTAGTGCTCTATTTTTCAAGAGGTTTCAAACTTCGCACTTTCACAATAGAGACGCACCAATTCCTCATTCATTATGGTATCCCACTTGATGCTCTCCCACCGTATTTCTGTTGAGGTGGTTGACTGCAAATAGATAGCGCTAGCCAAGGCATCCTCAGGAGACACAGTTGATGTTTCACTGCTGACCATATGTGGCAGATGTTCTTGCTGGCCAGTTGTTTGATTAGTGAGATCTGCCTGACTATCTTGCAGCTCACCATCACCACCGTCCCGCATGCCCCCAGCGGTGGCTCCAACATAGCCGTCAAATTCATGAGAGGTAAGCTCAAGCCCTACCGCGACGACAACGCGAGAACACCTTCGGTAGGTAATTACCTTTTTTCGGTAGGTAAAATACCTTCGGTAATTATATATTAATTATTAAATTATTGTCTCAGGCTCAAGATGGTTACAGCCCAATATGTCGAAGGCATTTTTGATTAGAGTTTTATTTTTTGAATAGTATGCACGGGGCTGTCCCGGTATATATTATCAGTCACGGACGCATTATTGTAATGCAATCAAGTAATCTGGTAACAGCGTGTGCCCTGACATATTGGACAAAGCCTGGTTTTTACCTCATCATTCACGGACTGGGTTGCAGTCAAGTGCATGACGGGGGATTATATATATTATATATATTATCACCAACGACGATACCACGCTGAAAACACCAGTTCTCGTTAGATCACTGAAGTTAAGCAGTGTTGAGCGCGGTTAGTACTTGGATGAGTGACCGTTCGGGAATACTGCGTGCTGTTGGCCCGTCGTGCGTGTGGTGATCCCACACTTTTAGTTATTTACTACAAGAAACTATCCACCTAGAAACATTACCCGAATCGGGTAGTGTCACGCCTACCCCGAAAGGGAAATGACTTAATGGTATACATACATATATTATTTTTTTAATAATCTTGTTCTCAGGTGAAGCCGGTTTTTCATCATAGCCACGGACTAAGTCAAGTGACTGATGTATAAGGATGTTTGAAGTTAATATAATACGACGTGTGAAATCTTCTGCATTGTCCATGCATTTTTTCATGCAAGCTCTCGGTTTTCTATGGCTTCCTATGTCTCTTCGAATTAGTATCTCATTTACAGATTCTAACGATTCATTCGGCGGTCTACCTCTGGGCCTTCTGCCATTTACTTTACCTTTACACACTTGTTTGGTCAGTCGTTCATCTTTCATTCTTTCAAGATGACCGAACCATCTTAACTGATTTCTTTCCCATATGTCAACTAGTGTCTCTCCTGTACTACATTCTTGGAGGATTGTCTCGTTTCGGACTTTGTCCATCAGTGTTTTCCCACATATTGTGCGCAGACCGGTGGTATCTAATATTAGAAACCCTAGGAATACACTTTGGGACTCATATAAAGAGAAACTCGAAGGGAGGCTTGCGGAACCCCCCGCAAGCTATGGTACCATTGATGAGGTTGAGCACGCCGCGGATTTTCTGCGAAGGTCTCTGACAACATCACATGAGAACAATTGCCCTACAAGCACTATCAAGTCAAGGAAGGGAGCAGAATGGCGGAACACCCGCGTGGAGAGACTCCGTATAAAGACAAGAATGTAGTGCAATAGGGCAAATAGAACTAAATTGCCTTCGGGCTGGGACATCTATAAGACGGCCCAGAGCGAATACAATAAAAATATAAGGAAGTATAAGCAGGAAGATTGGAGAGGCTTCTGTGAGGAATCGAAAAACATTCCGAAAACAGCGAAGCTCCACAAGATCCTAGCGAAAAATCCGGAAGCTCGCCTCGGGCTCATAAGGCTCGATAATGGTGAGTTTGGCGAAGATGAAGAAGCAACGCTGAATCACCTGATGGAGGTTCACTTCCCGGGTTTTCAGCGAATCCGAATCGACCAAGAGGAGGAAGACCGGAGCCAGGGGGTGGTGAGGGCCGACTGGAGTTTCGCCGCTAAGGTCGCTGATTACAAAAAGGTGGAATGGGCCGTAGGGTCCTTTTGTCCCTGGAAATTACCAGGGGCTGATGGCATTTATCCAGCGCTTTTACAAAAAGGCATGGATTTAGTCGTCCCTCCCCTGACGAAATTATTTAGGGCAAGTATAGCCCTTAAACTCGTGCCATCGGCATGGAAGGATGGCTGCGTGGCCTTCATACCCAAACCTGAGAGGGAGGGTTACACTGCTGCCAAAGATTTCCGACCAATCAGCCTAACATCTTTTATCCTCAAGACGCTAGAGAAGCTGGTCGAGATATACATTAGGGATGAGGTGCTTTTGACCTCCCCGCTGCATAGAGGGCAGCATGATTTCCAGGCAGGCTGCTCGGTAGAAACTGCGCTTCATGCTGTTGTAGCAAAATTGGAGCAGCAGTTGGAACAAAAGGGGTATGCTGTGGGCGCTTTCTTGGATATAGAGGGTGCCTTCAGCAATACTCCTCCAGAAGTCATCTGTGGAGAGGCTTTGAGATGTGGCGTGCCGGCCCAGCTAGTATGCTGAATAGGAAGCATGCTACGCCGAAGAAGACTCGAAACCAGATGGAGTGAAGGCCTAGTAAGGGGAATAGCTCCACAGGGTTGCCCCCAGGGGGGTGTTCTGTCGCCCCTCCTGTGGTGCATTGAAGTGGACGGCCTCCTTCGAAGGCTAAATAAAGACGGGTACTATACCCAAGGATCCTAGCTAGGGGGGCTCATCTGGAAACGCTCATGGGTCTTATAAGGTCGGCGCTGCGCATTTGGATGTGCAGGAGAGCCTTTGGGTTGACGTGGGGGCTAGGGCCTAAGATGCTTGCATTACAAACGCTAGCATTTAGGGGTTTGACTGGAGCAATGAGAACTGCGCCCGAAGCGGCGATAGGATTCATGTTCTGTGAGGAACCCTTACATGTTGCGATAACCGCCAGAGCGGCTCACGCGATTGGCCGCCTGGCAAGAGCAAATAGATGGACTCCGGGGACTAAACGCACTAGACTCCCGACTGTTATCAGCACACTGCCGATTAGGGTGGTCCAAAAATGCATTGGAAAAATTTTTATCGTGATACGCCCCAAATTTGTTCGAATCCACCCAAAAATAAATCCATTCTTTTTGTTTTGAAAAAAATGATATTTAGGGATGGCGCAAGCCCCATGAAGTTTAACATGTATTTTCCATAAGACAAAAATACGTTTTTGTAAATCTTATTCAGAATCCTCAATATTATCTCAATCGAGTTGAAACTCAACATTTCTCTTCACAATTAGCCATAGAATACTAATAAAATATCACTTTTCAAATATCACCCCCATAAGTCTGTTTTATAGGGTCCCAAAGAAACCCCATAAGTGAAAAAATGGGTTTTGCACGTTTTTGGCGCTAATTATGATTTTATTGCGTTTTTTTTTTAATTCGAATTGTTTCTAATACAAAAAATATTACTTTATACTGAAAATTGAAAATCTCATGAATTGTTTAAACAATTTATTATTGTTTTTAGCAATTTTCTCACAGAATGGAGTTAGAAAGACGCGGTTTTTTCACAGATTTTCCATTTGTTGTCCAATTTTCAATTAGAGGGACGTAATAGTTCATCGATGTTAACAATAGTGATTGTTTAAACAATTTATCATAATTATTAATAATATTATATTTGAATAATGCTAGAAAGATGCGGATTTTTTTTAAGTTTTTGGCTTTTTGTCCAATTTTCATGTGTAGTGAAGCAGTAGTAAATTCAAGTTAACAAAATAATTGTTTAAACAATTTATTATAATTATTAATAATATTATATTTGAATAATGCTGAAAAGATGCGGTTTTTTTTTAATTTCTGGTTTTTTGTCCACTTTTCATTCGGAGTGAAGTAATAATTAATTAAAGTTAACAAAATAATTGTTTAAACAATTTATTATACTTATTAATAATATTATAAATGAATAATGCTAGAAAGAAGGTTTTTTTCTTCTTCAAATTTCTGGCTTTTTGTTTAATTTTCATTTGGAGTGAAGTAATAATGAATTCAAGTTAACAAAACAATTGTGTAAACAATTTATTATCATCGTTGATAATATTCTCTTCGCTTAATCGGTGGAATGTTGCGGTTTTTTCTGAAATTTTGAACTGTTTGTTTATTTTTTATTAGGCGTGACTTGATAATTAATTAGATTTAGCAAAAATAATTGTTTAAACAAATTTTTATTGTTTATGGCTATCTTCATCTATATCGATTGCGCCTGATAGTTGCGGTTTTTGGCAATTTTTACCTTTCTGTCCTTTTTTCACTTAGTGAGGTAATAATGAATTAAAGTTAACAGAAAAGTTGTTTAAACAATTTAATATTGTTTATAGCTATCTTTTCTCAGATAAGTGCTAAAAAGTGGCGTTTTTTCTAAAATCTTTCACTTTGGATCGCCTTTTTATTTATGAACAAGTAATAAGTCAACCACAACAAAAATGATTTTTCGAAAGGTATTGTTGTTTCAAGTGAATTATTTTTGCTCTTTTCCAAATGCTTAAAAGAATGAATTTAAAGAAAAAAAACTATTTTACACAAGAGGCAAAAAAAAAGAATTTCAAATATCTGTTTTATTTCAGAGAAATATATATTCACGAAAAGGAAAGGGATTATTTAAAATATAGTTTTCTCTAATGTTTATTAATTAATTGTTAGTAATTAAGCAGGCGAAACAAAGTGAAAGCTTTTAAAAAAAACCGTAACTTTCTAGCACACATATAAGGAAAGAGTTATAAAAGAAAAGTTATATGAAGACTTATAAAAGAAAAGAGTTACAAACAATATTAAATTGTTTGAACAACTTTTTTGCTAACTTTATTCAATTATTACCTCACTAAGTGAAAAAAGGACAGAAAGGTAAAAATTGCCCAAAAACCGCAACTATCAGGCGCAATCAATATAGATGAACAGTCATAAACAATAATAATTTGTTTAAACAATTATTTTTGCTGAATCTGATTAATTATTAAGTCACGCCTAATAAAAAATAAACAAACAGTTGAAAATTTCGGATAAAAACCACAACATTCTACCAATTAAGCAAATAGAATATTATTAACAATGATAATAAATTGTTTAAACAATTATTTTGTTAACTTCAATTCATTATCACTTCACTCCTAATGAAAATTGGACAAAAAGCCAGAAATTAAAGAACGCATCTTTCCAGCATTCGCCCGGCATTAGCCAGGCTTAGGCAACAGACCCTCGGGGTTCATTTTATGGAAACAGAGGAATTCGAAAAGCGATCAGTGGTCGACATACTGGGCTTCGTCAAGAGGTCTGGGGTCGACTGCTGATAGTAAATAAGTAAGGGTGTGGCACATTAGGCTTTATATCTTGAGCGCCAGGGGACATCTTCGTGGGCTTCCCGCCCGCACTAAAACTAACTAAACTAACTAACTAGTGTTAACGACATTAAAAGGAATTTCTAAAAGATCTTGAAAACTTTTTAGAAAACTTTGAAGGTCAAAAAGGGCCAAAAATACTTATTTCCTTATATTCTAGAGTGGGTCTTTTAATTCTGCATCAAAAATCAAGTAATCGTCTGCTGTTTAATTATTCAATTATTAGAACTGAAAACATGGAAGATGCTTTTAAAAGATAGCAATTTCACTGATTTTACGTCCTAAATGCGGCTTTGAGGCACGCCCAGGTATGTATAGGTCTCTCCAGTATTAAGATTTCTGATAACACTTATATCCACAAGCTCAGGGCCCTTGGGAACGCCAGCAATCTTGCCTTTCTTCAGATTAATTTTGGCACACTTGTCGAAACCAAAGTCCAGCTCAATCTCTCCTGTGTAATTCTTGACGATATTTATAGCAGTTTGAAGTTTGCTTTTGCCAGAGGCATAGATCTTCAGGTCATCCATATAAAATACATGAGTGACCTTATGATCGCGCTGATTAGTGCCGCCACAGAGGTATCCAGGAGAATTTCGTAGTGCGAGAGATAGAGGCAGAAGTGTGATGCAAAAAAGCAAAGGGCTCATGGTGTCACCTTGAAAGACGTCCCTCTGGAAGGTGACGTTGTTCGTTGTCACACGATAATTTCTAGATGAGATGGTAAATCTAGTTTTCTAAAGAGGCATCAATCTCTCTATGCATCTCACTACGTGTGGATGTACCTTCAAGCTTTCCAACAGACAGATGATAAGTCTGTAAGAGGTTGAATCGAAAGCTTTCCGGTAGTCAATCCAGGCCATTGACAGAACGCGCTGATGGGCTGCAGCGTCTTTACAGACACACCTGTCAATTAGCAGGTTCTCTCGACAGCCTGCTACACCTTTTTTTGAGCCACGTTATTCGTACATCTCTCTCCATACATGTTCAATTCGTCGAACCATCCTGTTGTTTAGGACAGCTGTGAAGATCTTATACAGTGTGTTCAAACAAGTAATTGGCCTGTAATTCTCTGGGTTAGACAAGTTGCCTTTTTTCGGCAGGAGTATAGTGCATCCTAACACCAGCCACTGCGGAATGGGCGTCTCCGACTTTATATATGAGGTGAATATGCGGGCCAAATGTTTGTGTGTAAAAGTAAACTTCTTCCACCAGAAATTCTTGATACAATCTGGTCCAGCAGCGGAAAAGTTCCTCGTACGTCGGATAAAAGCCGTATTTTGTCAACAATATGCTGCTTGATTTTCAGCAGCTTAGAATTGTTTAGTGTGTGTTTAAGACACCTCACCCACGTGCCATTCAGCTTTCGGCACGTTTGTTACGCCTTCGCTTAGGGGTTATTCCTTCGGGACCATCCATAGACAATTGTCCGCGACTGCTTATTAATTAATGAAATATATAATAATATATAATATATATATAGTTAAAAGTTTGTCATAAGGACAACCGCAGGATTTCGCCGGGAACGCTCCCAGCGAAATCGCTGTGAAATTTCAGCTGTAACCACGTCTCACGACCGTGAGATAGGTGGTTACAGTCTGCGACGAATTTAATACGGTGATCCGGCAAAAGTCTCGTGCACCCTGAGGACACGGAGCGACCCAAGGACGACCGCCTTCTGCAATTTCCCCTTAAGTGTCTCAGCATTTTGTTGACAGGCAGGGATGCTTTTTAGGCTATTAACCAGTGAAACCTTGGCACCTCCAAGAACGCCGATGATCAAGACGATTAGCTTAACAGAATATTCCGGGTATAACCGTCGCCACTCCCTTATAAGGTCTTTGTACCTCTCTTTCTTTTCTTTCTCCTTGGCTGTGACGTTTTTGTCAGCTGGTGCCGAAAATTCGATAACGAACATGGTTCGTTTCTCGAAGTCAAGGAGATCTATGTCAGGTCTCGAGAGCGCAACAGAAACAATTGTCGAGAATAGAAAGTTTCAGTATATACGGCACTTCTCATTTTCGACAATTGATTCTATTTCTCCAGGAGCGTTTAGCGGAGAGATATTTGGACTAATGCCGTAAGAATGACAGAGACGATAATAAAGTACTGTTAGTGCCGCATTGTGCCTTTGGATGTAGGTCGTTCCCGTATGAGTTGGACAACTAGATGATATGTGTCCTAGATGCTCGGGGTGTGCATGACACGCTCTGCAGCTATCACTGTCTGTGTGTGTGTGTGTGTGTGTGTGTGTGTGCATGAGCGCGTGCGTGCGTGCGTGCGTGCGTGCGTGCGTGCGTGCGTGCGTGCG